>JAQQZZ010132526.1:0-13689 GCA_030265115.1 Mopalia vespertina | reverse complement strand
CTTAAAATTACACGCTTATGAGCGTTTCAACTCTGTATCTCTACGGCTACATGATATGATAGACGATCAGAGATACATAACTCTGCATCTATGGTCCTTACAGAATAAAGGCAGATATCTTCATCCACAACCCAACAAGGTGCTTCAAGTGTCAGAATTTCGGACAGGGTAAGACCCAACGTACAGGTGGTTTGGTATGCTTTCGTTTCCCTGAAGAAAGCCATAGGGGCTCCGAATGCAACAAAGATATGCTCTAACTGCAATGAGGCCCACATGGCCTCCTTCAAAGACTGTAGTCATTTTATGAAAGAAAAGCGAATCCAAGTAATCAAGTCCGAAAAAAAACGTTAGTTATATCGAAGCACGGCGCCTTGTCTCAGCCTCTGGTGTTCAAAGGTCATCCCAGTCCTACGCCAATGTCACGAAGAAAGTGTATGTGTCTGTCTCGCCCTTCCAAGGCCACAAGGAACGCTGTTCAAACGTTTCACTTTAAACATTTCAGTTTGAACAGCCAATCAATGTTATTAACATCGAGAGGGTCGGAACCCCCTCTCCAAAACCGTCAACAAGCAAGTCCCTTGCAATGCAAAAGCAATCAATCAATCATTAACATATTTGTATTAACAGCATAGGGTCATGAGTCGAATACAAACCCATACAAAACACGGTACAACCCATTCTGTTATGAAGATTAAATGCACAGATCATTACTTAACCCTTAAATGTCATTTTGACCTTATAATTATTACATCTACAATCTAATTACTTATCTTCAGCTTAGAAAATATCAAGGACTGTCATCGGAAGGAATACAGAGAAAAGCGGATTTCCTGTCGACTAACAAAGGTTTCAATAATACCAGCTGGAAATAACCCTGAGATTAATGTTGATAATAAACCCAGTCGCTCTTTCAAACATTTTACAGACGTAAGATGGTTGATAAAAAGACCATCCTTTTGTCCGAAACGAATCCTAATTCAAACGTACAGTAACAAGTACTGGCGAGACTACCTATTCATGATTATCAAAATTAGTGAAAACTGAAGCTGTCTTCACTGGTTAGGAAGGAATTCGTCCCGGCATACAATGGTTAAGGCTTGGAGGATGGAAAGGGTTGTCTCCTGATATATCCTAAATCAAGAGCCCTAAACTGCAAGACCAGTCTTGTCTGACCAGCATGTATTGTTTGTACCTAGTCGACCAATATTGGGGGAATCTTTCGTTATTTTTAATATACTCTACCACATGTGCCACAACATACAGATGACCATCTTGAAAACTGTGTTTTCCTGCGAACGACATTCACAGGATAATTCCAGATGACTTCGTCTTTTGTTTGATTGATATTTAACGTCGTGCTCAAGGGTATTTCGCTTATAATATATCCTTATCCGCTGATCAGTGAGGCGTGTGCAAATACCATTCCAAATGTGCGGAAACCAGTCAACCCTGGAATGCGTATTAGATACTTCTTTAAAGGTTATTAATCGATCCTTTGTAGCTATTAGTTCAATATGTTTAATCAAAAAACATTACCAAAATACAACTTATTAATGTTAATTGTGTCGATACAAATATTTTTATTTTTTTTATATTTAATCGAAACTACATCTTCTAATAACATTTCAATGTGGCGATGTTGTTGTTATGTATATACCTACGACTTGGGATCAGTATGCTTTAAACGGGGTGTATCATGGATGAATTTGTGGTTAATTATGTATTTTATTATGGCCACTATCACCATTGGGTGGTCACCATCACCATTGGGTGGTCACCTTCACCATTGGGCGGTCACCATCACCATTGGGTGGTCACCATCACCATTGGGTGGTCACCTTCACCATTGGATGGTCGTTATGATTTGAACCTCGGGTATGACCTACATTTTCACAATTATAACACGCCCATTGATCAGTGGCTATTTATATATTCCAATCCTTTTTTATGCGATGACCAAAGTCAATGTTTGTTTTCTAGCCTAGCCAGAACAAGGCCACTGCGAACAAGGTCCATTAGGTCATTGAAGTTGTTTGCGTCGTACCTTAGGCCGTGGTCGTATAATTGGCTGTCTGAAAAACAACTATGTCGGGAACCAATCAAAGCCTGTATGAATATTGAGATTAGAAATGCCTAATGGAAGATTTTAATCTTTTGTTTATGGCTGATAATTATTGAAAATACACCTATACTGATACATAACACTTCTTTGATGACCAAGAGCGATTTCTCCACTGCAACGAAGTAGAGAAAGTAATTTGTTCCCGCTGTTGTGCGTATGTGTGTGTTTTTTTGTCTTTTGTGTGTGTATTTTTTTCCGTAAAGCCAATCATGATTGAGAAAGTTCGGTGTGTTCACAAGAAGTGCAGACAATCAACTCAATCTTGTCCAAGATCTTAAAAAAGACATTTAAACTGACATTTGTCAATTGTTTTGTTTTTTTTTTCTTGACTAAACTGCGTTTAAGATCGCCATTAGAAAGCCTCGTCGCTCTAAATCCCAACAAAGTTTAACGCAGTCTCACCAACACATCGGAATGGGTTACACGGGGAATACGGACACAGAGTCATGATGGCTGGAAAAGCGGAATGACTACAAAATTAAATCAACAAGGGGTGTTGAATTCCGGTTTGAGATTCGCTCTTTGGAACCAACGATGCTGTCTATGGACTAATGGGCGATGGCAGATTGTCCGATATGTTCATCCACTAATCCCACTATACAAAACCACATCAACCAGCGGAAGTTATTATAATATATAATAAAATTTAAAAGCCAACAGAACACATAGTGCTGGTGCACAAGTATACAAGTGTGGAAATCGTTTCTGACTTCTGAGCGGTTGGCCAGTGACTGGTCTCACTCTGCAAGATAGCAATTTGAGCCTTATGATAAAGATGGGGGCTGGCGTCTACCACCTGTTTCAACCTCTTCTTCATTCGCAAGCCATACGCCATTGTGTCCAAAAAACATATAGTGGTCAAAACGTTATAAAAGACTAATAAAATAGTAAAATAATATGCTTCGCGCAACATCATTTTAATGCATGGGGTAAGCATAAATAATTGTATTTTAGACGTTAACGTTAATAAAATTTCCAAGTCGGATTGAGTCACGTATAAGACAGTTTATTTTTAACCTGCGTCACTTCGACCCGTTGCGTCCAATCTACAACCTATTTCCTATAATTACTACTCAAGTAGAATCAATGTCAACCCAACAGTTCTGTCGTCCACATTAGCCTCGAAGTGAATTACCTGATATATAAGAGACCTCTAATGCTTAGGTAATTCTGAAAGAAAACAAGTACAGTCATGAAACTAATTCAGAGCCTTATATGACCGAGAACAAACTGTTATTCACTCTGAATGACCTTAATAGTCATATATGTCACGGTACCAATTACCCATAGTTTGTAAAAAAAATAAAACAACAGATATTTGAAGCAAATTGAGGGAAAGAAAGGTTTGTTGATTTGACCTTGTTGAATACGGTTACTCCATCTCTATTACTTCATTTTTTAGACGACTGTCTACATAAAAGCATGTAAACATATTTCTTCAAATCTTAACTAAATGGCATGATACTGTGTGTGGCAAAAGTCAGGGAAGGGCCACTAATCCCACTTTACAAAACCACATCAACCAGCGGAAGTTATGATAACACATAATAAAATTTAAAAGCATACAGAACACTTAGTGCTGGTGGCTCGCCAAAACGCAAAACTCGACATTGATTTTTATGAATGATTGTAAATTACTAAATTTACATAATTTTAAACATCATATTTTAAATTTTAAGATCTAAAAGGAAACATTTAATATATTGACATATTTAAAAATTGTAACACTTATGTATGTCCTTTTAAACTTCTTTTCAGTTCAATTTGTTTCTTTTTTTATGTTTACTGCCAAGGATGCTACTGAATAGAATTTATCTTTAAATATAGAACCTTTAATAAAAAAATTTGACTGTATGTTGACGCCACGCCGTAGCTGAAATACTGCTAAAAGTGGCGTAAAATACTTACCAATCAATGAATCATAATAAAATTCAAAACCACCGTCCTATAATATCACCGTAATTCAAATCAATTGTCAGTACCGACTTAGGTGCGAAACTTTACCTTAGCATAACAGTTGCCAAACTTAAGTTATATCATCACTGTGACTAAAGATAAAGATAGCTTTACATTTGCTTGAGTAAACTACATATGTATAGTCTCGCGTTGGAGTGGTCAACTCGTGAAACACCGATATTACCTAAGGTGCATTCTGACGGTACGATGTGTAGTTACGATTTCGGGGAATTCCCCTATTTATTACTCGTTACTGCAAAAAGCACCGTGAAAATTCACCTTCAGCTGAGCGATCTCATCTTTTCAAGCCAAGAGTTTTATTCCGAACTACTCTGCATTACAACCCTTGGCGAATCGACTGCATATAACCAGACAACTGCCAAACGATTGATTGGTTCTGTTACGAGAAGACTTTGATAGTACAAATGACGGCGATTGTCAATAATGAAAGTTGGGGAAGTGTTGTCGAAAAATGACATGTTCGGGCTATTCAACCAACTTAATGAGAGTACCCATCCATACATACATCAAATCTCCGTATATATGTCAAACGTGCTTTACAAAATTAAACAAATTGTCAAAACTTGAGTATGACATTCAACATATGTTATCAGCGCTTTGACTCGACAATTGGTCATTTAATCCGCCAGGGGGGCGAAGATATAATTCTGGTATATGCAATCCACCCACCAAGGGTTGTAATGCAGAGTAACTCGGAATAAAATTCTTGGCTAAAAAACATGGGGCAATTTATGCTCTGGCCTCTTACTAGAGTAGCCTCAGTCAATCTTGGTTGTTTTAGCGGGAGTGATTGATACACGGCTTTACGCGATTGGGCTGTTCGTTTTTCTATAGTCCAATAGAGTGTATATCACTAAGGACTGTTTTTTTTTTTCCTTCTGGCAATTTAGACAAACATGAATCGAAAGGCTGGGTCTTACGCCGTTTTGATTAATGGCTTGTAAAAATAAGGTTCTTTTGGACAACTAAAGCTTATTGTCGATAACTTAATTCACATATAATCGGCAGATTTGTGAAGTACGCATTGGAGATTGAAAGAAGACTGTGTTAACACTGGGCAATATACGTGAAGACACAACAGTGAGCTCAGTGTTTTATTAAGAAGACTGTGTTAACACTGGGCAATGTACGTTAAGACACAACAGTGAGCTCAGTGTTTTATTAAGAAGACTGTGTTAACACTGGGCAATATACGTTAAGACACAACAGTGAGCTCAGTGTTTTATTAAGAACACGGTGTTAACACTGGGCAATATATGTTAAGACACAACAGTGAGCTCAGTGTTTTATTAAGGAGACTGTTAACACTGTGCAATATACGTTAAGACACAACAGTGAGCTCAGTGTTTTATTAAGAAGACTGTTAACACTGGGCAATATACGTTAAGACACAACAGTGAGCTCAGTGTTTTATTAAGAAGACTGTGTTAACACTGGGCAATATACGTGAAGACACAACAGTGAGCTCAGTGTTTTATTAAGGATACTCAGCTCAAAATTTACGATTTTTTTATTATTGAAAATTCAAAAAGTTGAGATATTGATCTTTATCCTAGAGCAGACCCGATAAAAAAAATTTGAATAAGAAGACCGTAAACTTTGATTATAAAACTTGACTACAGTATTTACAACAGCGGTGTTTTAACTACATTTTACCTGTTTTCTCAGCTTTCATTTTTCAGTGTACCGTACTAGGGAAAATGTCTACTCCTCGCCTGTTATTATACCTACATAACTGTTTTTTTGCACATTTCCTCTCAACATATAAAACTAAAAAACGATCATTCAGATATTTAATATCTTTTTTCGCTTTTTAGAAGTTGAAATTTCCCGATTTTTGTGATTTTTGACATTTTACACAATATTGCAAGAAAACTAAGACAAACAGGAAAAAACTGAATGACCGTTTTTTGGTTCATATAATGTATTACACGTTGATGTAAAATTGAAATATTGACGTAAATGGTGTCAAAGAAGTAGCAATTTGAAAAAGAGGTAGCAAAAATTTACTTTTTATGCAAAAAAACATTTTTTGTAAATTTTAGAAAAAAGTAATTTACTTATTATTGTTCTGCAGACAAAGACGATGTCTAGCAAGAGGGAGTTCCACCTGCTCCGCTCCCCCAGTACACATTTGTGCAGTAGTGGCGCCTTTTTTAAAAAAAACTTAAGTAATTAAGAGGGTTAGTCGTTAAACACAATCAGTTTGCCATATGCCTGAAATGATTTACAAAGGTAGCCATCAGAAAAATGCATCGTCAAGGCTTTGTAAATATTCTTCAAAATGTTTGCTTTACAGAGACAGTGAATAAACCACGAGTGAATGTTTCTATTGCTTCTAATCAATGCACACATATAATTTAACAAATCCACTAGTGCTTTCTCTATTACAACCCTCGTGGCTGTGCACATATATTCTACTGAAACTGACCTAAGGGCTAGGATACACTCATTTGATTAGATTTACTGTCAAAAGATTGTTCATGAGGTCGGTGTTTGGAAGTTTTGGCAAAAGTGAGGTAGAAATCACACAACTTAAGACGATATTTACTTAAAAACAAAATTATGTTGCTTCAAATGGCTCAGATCGCTTTTCCGCGCTCCCTTACTTTTAGATGATCCGGGGACTAGGTCGCCCCCAGACCCCGAGCTAAGACAGCTGACCTTAACATCCCTTTCCACTTTTTCAATTCCTGCTTTACCACTGTATGGTAAGATATCACTGTCAAACGTGTGTTATGAGGTTTATTTTGTTTGCAAACAATCGGATTACAAATCATTTGGGATAAACGTTTACTATAAAAAAAATAAATAAATAAAAATTACAATGATTATTTGGAACGGTGGCGCCCTAACCACAGAACCTGGCTGCGTCACTGAGTGAGGCGCCCTAACCACAGAACCTGGCTGCGTCACTGAGTGGGGCGCCCTAACCACAGAACCTGGCTGCGTCGCTGAGTGAGTCTTGGACGCAGAGCACATATGATTAATTATCACAGAAGATTTCTGTGAGACATGTTTGTCTATAAATAGAATATTTCCATACACATTCAAACCCCCAGGCTCTTTGTCTGGAGACTGTTATTTCTTTCGAGGACAAACCGATTTCCACTCAGTGACTATTAATAAATGGGACGCTGGACCTCCACTCGACAGTCCTCGAATGTACTGCGCATATCATCTCGGAAATCAAAAAACCGTGGCCATTATGACCTTCATGTTATCAAATCAACTGGTAAACAGTCCGCGTTGTGTAGCGATTTAACACTTTTCTTCTGTTTTGGGTTCAAAATAAAAAGTACTCCTGAACTACATTTTTGTATTCTTAAGCCATATTAAATTCGCTCGGTTTATATATGTGTAAGGAATAATGTACTGGTTAATATGGTAAAATGATCCGATTTGTACGATTATGTTGCATATTCATACATCTATCACAGCCGAACGTAGTGATGATACCACAGTAACGATAATCTCGCGAGGTTTAGCTGATTGCTGGATCTCTACTCCTTTACCCTACTCTCTCTCCCTCATTTAGCCGACAGCAAGAGACCCGCCTCTGGGATGTCTGATCTATAGTATCAATGTCACAAGTCTTACGGTATCAATCTACCCTAGATTATATTGTTATAATGAACAAGACACCAAATCCCGCGGGCTGTACACGAACGTTAGTTTTCGATATATATTCATAACAGAACTACAAGATATTGTGTGTTCTAGTATAACAGAAATATCAACCTCACAAAATATAGGCAACTCTATAGCTTTCAAATCGATAAATGTCTTACTTTTATAGTTGATTGAACCAGTCGATATTTAACAATAATTTTATTTTGTGTCAATATCCAATAACCATTCAGGCCTATCAATGTATACGTGCAGCTTTATGAAAGACGATCTCCGCCAAAAGTATATCTGTGTAAATAAGTACGTTGTGATATGCCACTTGAAGACGATCTAATCATATTATGTAATGTTATCAATATATCTCATTCTAATTGATTTTATCTTACCTGTGCCATGTTGCAAAACATGTAATCGAAAAATGGTATTTCGAGTAATCTGAAGCTGTGCTCAAGGATATCTGCCGGATATCGGCCAGGTAGGTTTGAAACTAACGCCGTATTCGTTAAAGGGATTGCGAGAATGGGCATATGGCTGTGACAAATGAAACAGTACACATCAAATGCGTCAATGACTTATTCCAAGCCGATTTAATATTAAAATATCTCTCGCCATCCGGCTGTATTTGACGTCATTTCCAATGACGGAGTTTCTGAATAATTTATTCTCACAGTGATATATATATGTCGTTTGATATATATCCGAGGTCGCAATGATAAATACAACAACATACCTCTCCATGGTCTTAAATTCCAATGATTACTTACGTCCATGTCTTGCTATACATTTGTAGTCGTCGTTTATAAAATATTGTTATTTATGACCGCCCTGCAAGCTCGAACGGCCTGATCCGCCAATCCTCAGTGTCTGCGATTGTATTTAGTTTACACAATTATAAAATAGGTTTTGCCTCGAAAGTATCTTTGTTTTCATTCCGATTTTCATCCCGTGGTGTCAATCACTGCCAAGACCACGAGGGGTCCAGCCACATCGAAACAGTCAATGACTCAATGTTTTGTGAATCAGATATGCTTTGAACTTTATTCGTCTCTACCAAAAATTCGATTTCTACAGTAAGTTTTATTAAATTTAGAAAAACAAAGCGGTCATGTTCGTTCGTGACACGAGCGATCTCATGGGTATCCATTTTATTTACCCCATGCAAATTGACCAATCAAAACAACACGAATTTGCTTAAAGGATAATAATCTATATAATATATGTTACATTGGTCAGCCTATAGGTCTATTTAAATGATATATCCCAAGTTATGGTAACTTCATGGCAGTCATATAGAACATTTAACAATTCTAATGCTTGAAAACGGTGCTAGTATCTGCACTGAAACGTTGCGTATTAATAAATCCAGAAGTTGAAAATCCATAAAGTCTTACCTATTATGTTATCATCCCAGCTTCTAAATGCCACTAAAACAAGTAAATAAATGTATCAGATGTTTTAAAGGCCAAGGGCCGGTTGCTCGAAGCAATATTAATTTTAATCCTCTATTAGATGACGTCACGCCATGTTGAAGGTCTATCTCGGTTTAATCCGGTATTAGTGATTTAATCTGGTGTTAGCGGCTAATATTCTTTCGAGCAACTGGCCCCAGATGGGAAGTGCGAAAAATGGCGTTGTCCTTTACACTATTCCTTCCAAAAGTGCTTGTGGAATAACAAAGGAAAAAATATCTATATTTTTAAAAATGGCTAATATATAAAATGAAGGTTTTATGACGGGTTATTTAAATGCAATCCATAGATGGGACATAATCTCGGAAATGAACTATTAATGTGCTAGACTCGTTTACCAAATATTGCTGTCAAATGCGATTGGTTCTCACTTTCAAAGTTTTAATAATATGTTTGGAGGTTTAAAAGATATCGATTTTGTATCCTTGCTGATACATGTCTTTTGGACGGTATAAATACCACCCCATCGGCCTCATCATTTTTCGGGAGGATAATTCATGGATTTATTTAATAGGCCTATACTGTAGAACAGGTTTAGGTAATAATTTGTGTTGGGCTTTGCACATGTTAATGCGCGAGAGTCGGTGAGAGGCGATGGAGGAAGTGAGAAAAAGGGGGCATAGAGGAAAAGAGAGGGAGCAAACAGTGTAAATAGAGCCGGAAAATCCGACCTCCGGTGATGACCTTTGGTACCCTGAATCAATATTGTATTGTATTGATTGATCGATCGATCGATTGACTGACTTAAAGCTGTGCTCAAATGTATTTCATTTATTTGACGGGGATGAACTCCATCTCCGGGCGTTTCCTAATTTTCAGAGTATCCGAAGCTTCGACTTTTGAGCTTGGCCCACGAATCAATTTTTAATTTATTCCCTGTGACTATGGATCAGAAAACACTCCTTTTAAAATGGGCTGCAACTTAACAACTAGCTATCGGTATACGCGTCTTTGTCACAAACCCAAAACTTCGCTAGATAATTAATGTATGTCCATTACAGCGAGCATTTAATTTGTTTATTTAATTGAATTATGACACGGTCGGAAATACTCAAATTGCCGCTCATCAATCAACCCATAAATTTGATGACACACACACATCCCCCACCACCTGTCATCCGATTTTAAAAGCCTTGAGTCGCCACTGCCAATAATTTGTTTTCAGCTTAGTAAAAACCAAGGACTGTCATTCGAAGTAAGACGGCGAAAAGCAGAGTTTCCCATCGGCAAAGAACAAGGCTTTAAAATATTTTCTACAGGAAATAACCCTGAGCTTTTTTGTGGTAATTCACACAGAGTTAAGAAAGCGAATCATTTTCAAACTTGATTAACATAAATTCCCCAAATCCGTGTATTCAAAACGATTCCTTATTCAAATATATCATTTATAATCAATATGAAACCCTCATTATGCTTATCAATGAAGATAGTGTTATAATAACATAGCGTTTGTTGCGATTCTTAAAGTAATACACAGTTGGTATAAAAGAAATTAGGACTATGTTATCTTTTTTAACATTTGTTTTGACTGTTTTCATAATAAGCATAAAACAGTATTAACGACTGGGGAATCCCCTACATGGCATTTGTAAGTACTGTGGGATCTTTATTGTACTGTAGTATGTATTGACGAGCCGCTGATCAGACTACCTTTTAAACGTTGCGAAATATAGGGAAACCTAATGCTGTATGTTCCGGTCTTAGGACCGAATCTATCTTGAGACTGATAAATCCAGGAAGGTTGGTGCTCATGGACGGATGGAAAGGATTATCTCCTGGTACTCCAATTTCCAGACCAGTGGTCCTAGAGGGCAAGACAACCCGGATCAATCTTTACAGCCCGGCACGTATTGTTAGCACAGCGTATAAATGGTACATGTATGTAGACCCATTTTGAAGCAAAGCTAGATGAATAGGCCTATACGGGAAACATCCACCATCCTCAATACGATCTCACAATTTCTCACAATAGAAAGAAAACCCCGTAATTCCAGACGATAAGTGCGCTGAACAGGTATATTCACAACTGTAGATGGGTTACGAATAAGAACTATGTTTGCAAGTAAACAAGGCAAGAACTATTATAAATGTCCATTGAACACTACCGTGTTTATGTTTTAGTTGTAAAAAATGACTTTTAGATTGTTTTCCTCACGATGAGGTTTAACCTTTAAAATGTTATTTTTTTCTGACAGTTTATGATTTTGGTTATATCCTGAATTTAAACAAGCAGGGGGAGGGATTCTTTTCGCTGTATAATACCTTGTATATTAAATTAGACATTACCCGGGGGAATTTGTTGACGGCTGGATATCCTTGCTTTCGGGCTAACGAGAATACCATTCGGCTCTATATGATTGAATACATATTTGCTAGATATAAAAACTGCTTGCTTATTTTTAGTTAATTTGCGCACCTACATCATTCGGATATACGTTATTCTCACATGCTAAGATATATTTTAGACCGTTAATGACGTGACTCGCATTAACAGCGTAAAACTTTGAACGAATAAATCAACAGTCCGCATCGATTGGAAACGCACAACAAATAAAGCCATAATGAATGCGTAAATGAAGGAAACGAGACAACCTCTATATAGGCTCGAATCATATGTGGCAACATTGTGTAATAAGATACATACAAATCAATAAATAATTAACTACAAATTCATAATGACGCACGCATATGACGTTTCATGGTTCAATTTCATAAGCACTCAAGTAAGGTATATTCAGTACAGCTATATCGTTAATTGCAGAACATTAAAGGCTGTGGGCTATCATTGGATTAGATTCATCTATTTTTAAGAGGGCATACATAGCCATCGACAGGTGATATGTTGTGTTCCTTCATCATCGTATTTGATGGCCTTTGTAAACTGAACCCTGGCTAAGATAGCTAGGTCATTCTCAGATGTACACGTATTATCTATTCTATAAAGATTCCATACAATATCTTAAGTAAGACATTTATGTTGACAGCAGTCCACTGCTCTTCCGTGGTTATACGGGCTTCTGAGCGTCCTTGTCGCTCAAAAGCCAAAGAGTCTTGAACGCTGCCTCAACAAAGACGTCCGAATGACTGACAGAGAAGCGACAACTGACGAAGATTTATGTTGGCCGGGAAACTGAACGGTAGTTATAGATAACATTAAGCACTTGCATTGAATCTGTGTTAGCGATTCGCTCTATACAATCAATTTTGCTTGTCGATGGATTGGTCGGTGATTTCAGATTGTCTGATATGTCAATGATATTATGTGTGGAAACTTCCTTGATTTATGACTGCGCGGCCAATGGCTGGCATCGTGGCAATAACCATTTCTGTCCAACAGCCTCCACCTTCAACCTTTTAAACACAAACTGGTCGTACATCATTGTCAGCAAATCTCCACACATAGTTGTCACTGAGAGAAAAGAATAGGTCAACATCTTACTCTTTATAAATCATATGGTCTTCAGCATTGACTAGTTTCGATACACGGTCAACTATATTATGGCCATCTGCTATAACAAAAACACATTTGCTGATGCCCGACATGAAGCACTTAAAACAGCACTCACTGATTAGTTACAAGAAAATACTTCACTTATTTGTTGAGATAAAACTACATAACGTCTCACCTTCTCCGTTTTTCTTGTTGAGGTTTATGTCGGGTTAATACCGGACTCTGGTTGATACCTGACATATCAACGGCAACAAGAAAATTGGGGGAATGACGTTATTGAGAAGTAGGATACAACACAACATTATACATTTTAAAGTGATCATAGATTGTTTGTTTGTTTGATTTTGGGTTTAACGTCTTGTTCAAGGAAATTAACTTACATGACGACGGATTGTCCATTTCACATTATTCCTTGCTTAAAAACGGTGGAAACCTCGTAAAAACCAATCCCGCGATTGTCTGAGTCCCAGCGTCATATCTGAGTGTCGACCGACGCACAGGACCCAGGGAACGACTGCATCGAAGTAGGAGCAGTAGGCCGTCACGCTAACCACTAAACCACGTGTTATTTTTAACATTAATGAACGTTTCAGCGGAATCGTTGTTAGTTTAATCGTATCCATTTTAACATAAAGTTACTGAGAAAATCTATGTTAAAACAGCCATAAACGTGTATTGAGTAGAGACAAATGACTTTAAAATCCGCTATATGTCGCAATACCAATTATCTTCATTGTTTAGTTCTTGTTGGACCCCTTGGGCTCAAAATGAACCATTTTTTTTTTTTATGGCTTAGATTAAAAGTTACGTATTCAAACTATATGTTGGTGAAAAAAATAATTCGAAATTCTACTTACAAACAGTTAAATTAGATCCTATAATTTAGTTTCCCCATAATCATGTATTCAAGTCGCAAACAAATTTCCAAGGCGTATTTCTAGAATATTATTAATGTTAGAAACCTCAAATTTGTACCATTGTAAAGAGCACAATGCGATCTATTAAACTGAGCCTCATTTTGTAGAAGTTCGTCCTTGATT
>JAQQZZ010132504.1:0-13689 GCA_030265115.1 Mopalia vespertina | reverse complement strand
ACATTGTTTGAAAAGTGGCTGATGTATTTGATTGGCCTCTTCGTTTTTTTTCAATTTGCTTTGATCTTTGTCTGACCGCCGAAACGGGGTCAGTGTGGCAAGGCGTATGACAGAACTTCGTGGAGACATAAGACTTGCCTAGGGAAGATGTGCTTTTACAGACATTGTCAAAATTTGGCCTTCAAGCTGACCTCATATCAGATTGATGTACACAGGTGTCACGTATTCTGCTGTTTTGAAGTCTCAGTTAATCTTTTGTTAACAGGTAAATTGACAAGTCTCCAGTCCAGATTATTTCAGATGCAATGTTTAATGAAAGATAAGCGTGTCCTTCATCCTAAATTAATAGAGATACTTACTTACACTGAAGACTGGTTACAGAGGAAAAAAAGAAAGGACCCAGACTTTGACCCAAAGGTATCATATCTCTGTAATCAAATTTGGCCAAACTTAAACTTACTTGGTACACATGACCCCGATCATAAAGACAATAAGTTTATTGATTTCCAACGTCATCGCTCCAAACGCTAGTGAACCAAAAATAGAAAATTATACATAACATCTGAAGCTTTATCAGATAATCATCAAACTTGAGAAATCTGTTTCTTGAGATAAGTGCAAAGGACCTATTTATTTTCAAGGGCATAGATCCTGTTATCAATCACAGAAAAAAAAGAAAATCTACCTGGCCAGATACAGCCCAGCCTGATTGATTTATCAGTAGAATCTCAGATATGGTACACGACAAGAACTCAGTTGTATTTGCAAGGTGAAAGGTCAAGGTAAACAGAAGCAATAATGGACAGGCAGTCTATCCAGATGAGATAGATATCCCATCTTTCAGACTTCCCTTTTACTGGCATCCCCACTTGTATATAAATGAAAGTTCCAGCAGCAAAAGATGTGGAGGGCACAACCCATTGAGCAACCGCTCTACTGAATTGGTCACGTTTTTTTAACAAGGGTACACACATATTTTAACATTTGACTTCTTGTCACTTGCTTACAGATTCTGGTGATAGTGAAACGGGATATCGATGGTTTATTGACTCAGATCTCTCAAACATTGGCATCCAGCTCCTTTCTACAGCCTGCTGTATATAGCAATCAAGATAAGGATTACACTGCTCTATTAAACAGGTAGATTTTTTTTATTGCTAGGAAAGTTTATTTATGGTGGAAGCAAGATATATTTTCTTGCAGTACATTAAAATATCTACATATATCTAACCAGTCACCCTTGGTTCGATCCCAGTTGGAACTTTTTTAATTAGTTTTTTTTAATTTATCAATTTGAACAACGTGGTATTATTTTCTTGTAGATTGGACAGTGTTAACTGTGTGATCACCCCATGTCATTGTGTTGAGGAAAGCTTTCCCTGGTCTCAATTCTCATTGGTTATAGAACATGAGTATCAACCACAGGCTGGATGGTTAAATACTTGCCAGAGACAAAATATCAGATACCTAGGTCTTAAAGTGGATGTCAACAGAGTTAATATAGGTTCTTACTGTATTATTTTCACAGAAGTATTGTTGTATTTTTTCCTGTAAAAAGGAACAAAGTAAAAATTTTGGCCATAAATGTCTGTTAAAGGAAGACATTCTGTCATGGTTTATGTTTTACAGAATTGCAATATAATTTACCTAAAAAAATAAAGACACAGTTTACTTCTGTTAAGTATCCTGTCAGAGCTCTCTATCTAAAGCAGCTCGCCTAGCTAATTATAAAGCTAATATAAAATAAATAAAAGGGAGTGGTTTTCTGATCAGTTGCAAATATTTTTTCTGTAAGGCCCTAAATCAAGCAATCTGATTTCATCTTTTATAATAAAGGCAACAGAGTGTCAAAACCAAGATATGAGAATCAGTCTCCACAGCTCTTTATGGTCTGTTCTCAGGGGTTAACAGCCAATACTACTCTTTTACAGCTACTGGAAAGTAGGTAAGCTATAGAGAAAAATACATTATTTTTTTTCTTGCCAAAAGAGACTTTGCTTTCACTCTACATTTATTGTTTGTAAATAGCATGTAGTTTTAAATGAACTGTTAGCTGCTGAGAACATTATTATGGGTCTCCATATTAATTTAGAAGCTGAATGCAAAAAGTGAGTTTTCTAAACGCTCAGTTCTCACATTTCACACATGTTATATGATCACATTTGACACATTGATTGTGTGTTTGTTTCAGAAACAACTGTATATTGATAGAGAGAGACAATTCAAAGGTAAAGACAGACTGTCATTTTGCTGATATTATACTGGATGTGAAGACTGGGATAACCCTGCAGAACGTGGACGACCTGTCTCAGGACAGACAGGTGGAAGAGCTCTTCAACAAACTCACCTCATTTCATCTTAAATTCTCACAGTTCTGGTTACTTTTATACACTTCTGATACAAACAACAAGTAAATACTCCTTTCACATCTTCTCAAATATAGTCAATTATACAACACAGGCATACTAAAGGATACCAACCCTATTAAATAAACACCCTAACTGAATGAAAACACAATGCTTGAGGCCCACATGTAGTACTTGTTAAAAGAAATTGAACGTAAAAGAATTTGTTCTCCATGCGGTTCAAAACTATTGATGCTAAAAATCACCCAAATGCTTCTAACCTGTACAAATGCTGCAGGCAGTTTAACCATTTCATGATTGATTGATTGGTGTTTTTGCCATGCTTAAGGGTATTTTACTTTTATGATGGTGGGTATTCCAATAATAATGCGCACTTCCACATCCATAAAATATTTAGTATTTTGATAATGTTGGAAAGTCAATCTTCCTCCAGTGCTGAGTAAAGACAGCATTGCTACTCTTCAAATAACATGCCATTTGCCAGAGGCCTTTTACTATTTCACTATTCATGTACTACTACTGTATTGCTTGTGTTATTTCATAGTGCTCTTGATAAGAGGAAGTCAACCAGTCTAAGCAGACTCCAAAGGGCATTATCTACATTCTCATCAACTGCTGAAGATTTTTGTATTGAGGTATAAATTATTGATTTTTAATTTTGGCAATTAATTATAACATGAAAAATAATTTGACTTAAATGGTTCATTTTAAAGTTGGGAAGTTTTGAGAAATTGATTATCCTTGTCAAACCTGACCAGTTTATAACAACAAATATCAGTTTTCCTTATCATAAATATAGAAAATCTCTCGGCTCGGAAAGTTAATTTGCTAAATTAATTGGCAAAAAAAAAATGGACTGATATGAGATGTAATACACCTGGTCTGTTAAAGTACTTTAACTTGCATCATTCCAGGAGAGGTTTGCTGGTCAGGTTTTCCTCTAACTGTTTTGTGTAACTTATTTTGAAGGTGATGATGTGTAAAGATGTGACAGAAGTGGCAAAGGTTATTTGTGCTTTGGGTGAAAGTTTAGTGAAAACCTCTGATCCTGCTGGACAAGCTTCACAGATTGATAACAGACAATTCACACCAGTAAATATATATTGTTTTTTTTATGAGTGTCAAAACATTGCTTAAGCTCAATCGGATTTAAAACAGAGCCTAATAAGCAGCTCAGTATTCTGTCACGGTGTTAAGAACTAACATGCACTGTTGGGTAAACTGATGGTCATTGTCTCAATTATCCAATAAAAGTCATCAGTTTGTCTTTATTAAGTTTTTAAAAGGAATATTTGAAATGTCAAGTTTGAACCGACATATTTGTCATTATAGTCTCTCACTTGTGTTTTCAGTGTCAGACAATAGGTTGTGGACTGGAATATGTGGCTTCTGAACTAATTCATTCCTACTCACAAGCAACTAGGAGTCCTAGGTCTCTAAACAGTGACTCCAAGATGATAGTTGCCAGGGGCTTGAACCTGTAGCTTGTAGTAGCCAATGACCTGTACTAAAATTGGCAAGAAAATCAAAGCAAAGTGAAATTAACCCATGGGTCACATATATTTTTAGAGTTAAATCTATTGTGATTATGTTATTATCCAACAATCTTATATCCAAAGTATTATTACTACCGGCAGTATGACCAACATTACTGCAACTGTTTGACTGCATTTGCAAACATATGGGGACATTCATGTGAGAGTTATGTCCCCTCATTGAAAAAAAAAAATATGTGAAGCCGTCAATAACTTAATTAATGACTAATGATTAATAATTTATTTAATATTGCTGGCTATCTTGTGGCTACAGTCCATGTGTTCATTGGCTTCATTTGCATTACATAAGGGGCTTGCTGGGCTTGTAAACATTTCATGTCGCAGTCTTATCAAAATGGCGACTGATGAAAGTATGACCAGTTTAAGACTGGAGCCCTATGGCCTATGGATTCTGTGAGCTTTATTCGATTTCCAGTGTTATTATTGTCTTGTTTATTTTGTTGCAGGAGGAAAAACACCTGTTGTTATTCCCTTGTTTCAATGCTTTAAGGTAAGAATAATAATGTTGAGTGACCAGGAATTCTGCTGATATAATAATCATGCTGGTTACTCAGACAGGCCAGTTTATTGAGTGTCAATACCTTTTTCAGGCACCTAAATCTTGGTCATTATTTTAGACATTTTTCAGATAAAGTATTTGCACAAATCAATGTAATACCAACTATAAAAATAAAAATAAAAAACTTTTTACGGTAAGGTGACTACTTGGTTCATTGTCAATTCTATGCTGCTGTTTTTCAGTGTCCAGTTAATTCTGAAGACTAGCAGTCTGAATGAATTAATAGAGATGAGTTTAGAAGATTTGATTACAAAATATGCCTTTCTACCCAATAAAGTTTCACAGGTAGGTGTATTGATCAGAGTTGATAGTTTTGTCACGTCGATCTTCTATAATGCTATTATGAGCTTGGATAAACAACACAAATGGTAACCAAACTTTGTCTCCCGATTCTATTCAAATAAAAATACACTAAAGTCTTTATAACCAGTAATCCAACCTGAAAATATTCTACATGGGTTAAACAATACACAACTGTACTATCATGTTGTTGTAGGTAAACATATGTAAATCTGTCTGCATGTATTCATAAAGACAAGGAGTCAATCAGGTCAAGTATCATTGCTGGCCACTATCAAGGCAAATCAAGGCACATGGAGTACAGTTAGTGCAAAGTTTTGACCAAGTTATAAAATATAATCCAGTTGACTTTGGTTTACTGTGAACTTTTCAACACTCAAAAGTTCATTTTTAAACAATAATCAAAGTAACATGAATTAAAAAAACATGTGTCAAGATGCCAGAACATAAAAGCTGAACAATGGCGCCTTTGATTGGCTATAGACCAGAAGTCAGCCAACCAAGTCACAGGCTTAGGCAGTCTATTTCACCCTTTTAATCGATCTTTGCTGCACTGTGTAAAGGTTGCTTTGGTTTATTTTAAATCAGTTGTTTTTGTCATTTACGTCATAAGTGAAGCAAACAAGGGTTCATACTTTAATATATTTTGAATAAAATGAAGAGAGAAAAATTTGCTTGCCTCCACCGGGATTTAATATACATGCAGTATGGTCAGTCTGACGTAACAAATTTTTCTGACAGCGTTTGAGAATCCTTGTGTAGCTAGTTTGCAGCTTGTGTATAGACGCATGTGTTATGCCATTGACAGTGAAGGGCTTCTATAAAACACTAGCCTATAACACTATAGTTTATTGTCCCCCCAATGTGCGCTTTATAATGCGGTTACACTGTAGTCCCACTAACAATCATAAAACCGTCAAGTGTTTTCCATACACCAAAGATCCTTATCACCTGAACATATGGAGCAAGTCTTTTTTTTTTTACCTTTTTTTGTTTTTCTTCAATATTCTTGGCAGGTGGTTGCCCTGGTGCTTTCAAAGCTTACAGGCAGCACGAAGCCGATCTTACGTAGGGTCATTGTATGGTGTCTTGTGACTGTTCTGTGAAGTCTTTGGTTGTTACCAGTGGCATCAGGGCTGATTTCCTCCACCCATCAGACTGGCACGTCCTCATGTGAGTGAAATAACCTTAAGCACAGTGTTAAACTTCAAACAAACAAAAACATTATATATTCTTTCATTGTTTCTCTTGTTCTCAGACTTTTCATCGTCTTAAGTCCAGTACAGCAACTGTTCAATTAGAAGAATCACATTATAGACCTAACTCTAGTGCAAGAGATCGAGAGGACTCTGAAGTTGCAAACATAATGGAATACAGTACAGAAACCAACAGTGGAAAGGGATTCATACAAGAGCCTGACAGAACATTGGAAACAGTAGCTGAGAAGACAATAAACAACATCCAATTGGGAAATAGAAGCTGTGTAGCCCACTTTAAGTCAGATCAGGATATAGCTAATAATATCCACCCTGATATCCAGTCTCTCACCTCTGAGCCAGTTATTGTGAACACAGCGAACCCAAAGTATTATGA
The DNA here is from genome assembly GCA_030265115.1 of Mopalia vespertina. NCBI lineage: Eukaryota > Metazoa > Mollusca > Polyplacophora > Chitonida > Mopaliidae > Mopalia > Mopalia vespertina. The sequence continues at coordinate 7,315 of JAQQZZ010132504.1, read as the reverse complement.
TGCTGAAACTATTCCAACCAGTACTGGGGCTAATGAGAGAAGACCACATTCTGCCTACATGCCGTCTGAGTCTGATCATACAGTGGGACATTTTGGTGAAAGTAGACCACATTATGGGAGCTGGATGTCACATAAACAAGGAAGTGGGGTCCAAAATGAACATGTAGGCACTAGCACTAGTGAACGCTATAATCATGCACAGAATTGTGAGGACACAAAAGATGGATATGGTGACTTCCAAATCTCCATGTCCCCAAGCCTTGAAGTCTATAAACCATCTCACGATTCATACACATATAATAGCGACAAACTTGAAGATGACAGTCAGTTACCAGATTCAGAGGAGTTAAGTATTCCAAAACCAAATGAGTTTACAAAGGCAGAGATCGAGGGCAAAGTAGACACAGCTGGTTATAACAACAAAGAAGCAGGGTTAGAAACAAAAGCTGCCCAGGACACTACTTTTAATCTAATGACCCACACAGGTAACACCTATCCAGAGCCATTTACAAGCCTTGACAAACATGATCATAGAATTGTAAATCAAGAATTTCACCACCCTAATCAAATTATCCATCAGTATGAACATCCAACTATGAATATCGGAACATCAAAAAGAAATTTAGATTCACCGTCTGAAAACTATTCAAGAAGTAAATGGCAGAGTCGATATCACATAGGTCATCAACAAAGCAGGTTGGTATCCAGAGACGAGAGATCAAGTACAGACTTTTCTCATCTGACAACTTCTACAATTTTAGCACCAGTAATTTATCCTCAATTATCTAAAAAGAAACTCAACCATGAAAATGACAATTCTTCTGATGATTTCCCTGGTGTTGTCAAGAGTGCCAATTGCCGAAGATTCAATAGCAGCCAAGAAAGCTATGTTGAGGACTTTTTGAATTCCATTAGAAGTTCAAACAGTAAGAGCCAGGATGGTTTGAGCAATACTTCACAGGGTGTTCGACACAGGTGTTCTGATGTTGGAAAAACTCAGGTATTTAATTATGATTTACCAACATTACAAGGGTTTGACCACACTAGGAATTTAGAAAATTGTCAACAAAGAAAGCCAAACAATAGTCAAGGGTTAACTGAAACGGTTACAAGCTCTAGATTTAGCAATGATCGTACAAAACTTCAAACAGAGGAAGAAAGAAGTCAAGAATTTAAAAATGTGAAAGCAACATCAAGAAATCAAGACAAGGACCATTTTGAATTATCAAACTACCATGAGAACATCAGAAGAAGGTTCCCAGAATTGACTGACCTGCGTGCTGTCAAAGGCACCAGATTTTACAACCCTGAGGTTAGCGCAGTAACTGATAAAGGAATCAGATCACAAAGCTATGATGCCATAACTGATATCAAAGACCAAGATTTTCAGTTGCCTGCAAACAGACCTTGTAGGTCTTCATTTGCTGAACAACAGGTCCAGCCAGTTTTACTGCCAGGCAGTTTAACAGACAACCACCGCAACCAGTACAGATCTGCTGAATATAAGAAACATCAATGTGAAGACCTTCCATCGAGTATATACAGAGATTATAACCATCCAGGTTCCATTTACAATTCACAACAGAACAGCCTTAGACCACAGTATAGTGGAGCAGTAAGAAACAACTTTGTCCATTCCGTACAACCTCTCCCTAATAATGTTGCATGGGGCCAAGATCATAGATCAGGAGCACTCTATGCCAGAAACCTGCGATTCCCTCCACACCGTGTTAATATTGGATTAGCACAGCCTTTTCCTAGAAATCCACAATCTCTGACAGGTATTTATTCATACGGTTCTTTTATTACCTGGTATATAAATCAAATATAATAAATCATTTGAGATGAAAGTCTTTTTGTCTCCTGTTTTTGTATATAGTCCAATCACATAATCAAGTGTGTTGTATTGCTGCAACTGCTGCAAATATTATTTTGAAATTAACTTAACATGAAATTTGTATTTTAACAATGTTTTTTTGTGTGTGTGTGTGTTCACTGTTTTATTTACAGAAGAACCTGACAACATACATGTCGAGGGCTCCCCACCAATGGATTTAGATTATGACCTTGAGCCGCAGTTGTCTACCAGCACAATTACACAGACTGGTTCATCAAGACATGGATTACAGCTAGACGTAAGACTGTCATAATCATAAAATAGCAGAGATATTTGGAGTCTAAAAAAAGTAGTTAAACAGCTTTTGGAGTATGTTACAAGAATAAATATTATTAATTAAAACTGACGTAGAAAATGGCAATATACAAATTAGTTAAGCACTGAAGAATATAAAATTAGCAAAAGGCATGACTAAAGTAACTGATTGAAGTTTGGTTTAAAAATATTGAGCTGTCGTTGTTAAGTTTTGGAAAGCAATGTTCATGTCAGGATTACCTTAATATTTGATCTAGAAATTACACTATGCATATAAATTGTGCACTGTAGACATGTAAAAAAGCAAAGACATGTAAAATAGCAAAAGGCATCCCTTCAGTTCTTGATTCAAGTATTCACCAATTCTGGTCTAAATATATTGAACGGATCTCAAGAAACAAAGTTTGATGGAAGGAACTGTGTACAAGAAAGGGCTGGAACGTGTCATGGAGGAACTGTGTACAAGAAAGGGCTGGAACGTGTCCTGAAGATACATGTATATTTCTCTAAAGCAGTCGCAGTGGCACAGGAATGTCTATTAATTAAAATCGATGAATCAGCTCATGCTCTAGATAAACTCCCAAAGACTAGTTCTAAATAGATCTTAAACCCAAGTTGAATTTTGTATATATATTTAGTTCTATATTGAGTTCATTGTAAGCTATTTTGTATTTTAGACGGGAGCTGGGTGTATTTCTGAGAACCAGATGACCCAATACCAACAACAAAGAGTGGTCCAGAACAATGGTAAAACCTTTACATGATAAATAGCAATCCTGAAAAGGGTGAATGAAAAAACAAAAGATCAGTCAATAAATATATTTTGTGGTTGTGAGTGTGTTTATTTTTTAAATTTTTATTGGTTAGTCTAAGTTGAAAGCAATAGATTTTGAGCAGTGGTCTCATGAAAGCTGGCCCTTTGGTTAAGGGTAGTAACAATGCTGTCTTGACTTCGCATTAGAGGAAGATTAACTTTCCATAATAATCAAAACGCTCCCATCTTGGTTGTCTTAGTCTCAATAATTGTTGGAATAAACTGCCCTCAAGCAAGGCGAAAAACCCCAATCAATCAATCAATCAAATCAAAAAAAGCTTGCTCAACAGAAAGATCATAATTGCTTCATTTTGTTCTTTTTTTTAGAAAATGAAAATCAACCAGAAATGTTATCTCTGCTTCCTTCTAAGAGACGGCGACTTTGTCTGGAGAAAGTTCCCGGATCCAGAGGAGGTCAAACTCGCTTGTCATTCTCATGATTTATTCCTTCTAAGAGATGGCGACTTTGTCTGGAGAAAGTTCCTGGGTCCAGAGGAGGTCAAACTCGCTTGTCATTCTCATGATTTATACCTTCTAAGAGATGGCGACTTTGTCTGGAGAAAGTTCCCAGATCCAGAGGAGGTCAAACTCGCTTGTCATTCTCATGATTTATTCCTTCTAAGAGACGGTGACTTTGTCTGGAGAAAGTTTCAGGGTCCAGAGGAGGTCAAACTCATCATTCTCATGATTTATTCCTTCTAAGAGACGGTGACTTTGTCTGGAGAAAGTTTCAGGGTCCAGAGGGGGTGAAACTCCTCATTCTCATGATTTATTCCTTCTAAGAGACGGTGACTTTGTCTGGAGAAAGTTTCAGGGTCCAGAGGAGATCAAACTCGCTTGTCATTCTCATGATTTATTCCTTCTACGAGACGGCGACTAGGTCTGGAGAAAGTTCCGGGTCCAGATGAGGTCAAACTCGCTTGTCATTCTCAAGATTTACAGGGTTCTGTTAAAAGCAACTTCTGTCTCATTTTCATTTAACAATATTCCAGGGTTCAAAAGAACATTAATTTAGTGATTTATAGAGTTTAGAAATCCGAAAAAGGACAAACTAAATTGCTCTTTTGATTGTTGGTGAATCAATAACATACAATTTTCTTATTTAGTTTGATTGTGACAAGAAACTTTCTCCTTATTCAACAACAGGTTTCATTTACAAAAGGCATGACTGGTGAAATTGTTGTTTTCAAATGGAAAAGAAAATATCCAGGGTTTTTTTGTTTTCATAGAAAAAATTATATGCAGGAAACTTTATTTTCAATGAAGACTCTATAGTGAACAGGACAGAGGGATTGACAATCACCAGGCCTGCATTGTATGTACAATACATGTATATTAAAGTTTTGACTTGGACATAAAAAAAGAACATTGTTCTACATAAAATAAACAATGAGAAGAATTTTAATGTTTAAAATGCTGGAGGCTATTATTATCTGTAAACTTTGAGTAATGCTGTTAATGCATGGACATTGCTACATACTGTTTATTGATGATTGATTAATTTATTTTATCTGCCCTGGATGTGTTATTTCATTCCATGTGAAGTATATAAAACTGAATTTACTCATTGTTGGTATTGTCTTCATTATAATGTCAAAATTTTCTGTATCGCAAAGGCTAAGGTTGATGTATCAATATATGCTCACCCGTAAAGGTGGATATATCACCCCAGAGCACAGCAAGGGCTTATATCTCTGAGCATACAGGACATATGTTGTGTGTATGATTTGTTGTTGTCTGATTGACCAGATGAATATAATTCTCTCCCAAACAGAGCATGTTTGTGAATCTTCTGTTCAATGGTTTAGGCTGCATTTCGTCTGAGAAAACAAAACTATTATAATGGTGACCTCCATAGTTTTCTGTTCCTTGTCCTACAGAACTTGTGAAGTCAGTTTGATGATCAGCTGACCAAGGTTCATGGTACATCCATCATGTAAGATATAACATCAATTTGACTGTTATGTTTAAGGTTATTGTTAGGGTAAGTTTTAATATTAATCCTAACCCAGAACTATGAATTCACCTTTTGTCATACATGATGGACATGCCAGGTTCAGTCTGTATCATCTCTGAAAGCCAGCCACACTCAAAAAAATGTCCCCAAATTTATACCTGAACAACAGCATTACAACCCCTTAACTTCGGAGGCAACAGAATTATTAAGTCTGGCTACACATATTTTAGAAACATGCACCTTGTTCTGACCTCAAAGAGTATAATCTTTTATATAAACTGAAAGCTACGATCTATAATTGTTTATTTGGCATGTATAATGTAGGTGGCTTCGATCCATTTCAAATGGCTTTGTGGGTGACTTCAAAGCCCATATGACCCAGAGCTACCTAAAGCTATTTTTACTATAACGTCATGATGAGGGAAACCCCCAACCCACAATGTCACAGGATAGCACTATGATGAGGGGAACCCCACCTGGTTACAGGATAGCATCATGATAAGGGAAACTCCCACCCCAGCAGGTCACTGGATAGTCATGAGAGAAACCCTCACACCAGAAGGTTATGGATGGATAGCATCATGATGAGGGGAACCCCCACCCCAGCAGGTCATCAGCATGATGAGGGGAACCTCACCTGGCTACAGGATAGCATAATGATAAGGAAAACCCCCCACCTCAGCAGGTCACAGGTTAGCAACATGATGAGGGGAACCCCCACCCCAGCTGGTCACTGGATAGTCCTGAGGGGAACCCCACCTGGTTACAGGATAGCATCATGATAAGTGAAATCCCCACCCCAGCAGGTCACTGGATAGTCCTAAGAGGAACCCCCACCTCAGCAGGTCACAGGATAGCGTCATGATGAGAGAAACCACCACAGGATACGTCACAGGATAGCAAATACACAACGATCAAAAGGCTCATTATATGGTGAAATATGGTCAAGTGTGTAATTAACAGCAAAAGACCTCTCAAACAAATTCGACTCCTACTATATATTTGATGAACCAACCAGTTACAGATCTCACTCAGATAATTACTATTTTTTTATTTTTATTAATAATCAAGATCAAAATACAGAGTTATGTATTTAATCTAGTATCCATTATAACATGGAGAAAACTGCTGTAAATAACATATCATTTCCTTTTTAGGTATGGTAGATCTCAATTTGAATGTATACCTTATATATCAAACAGTAATTATATATGTGATCAGCAGTGAAGTTAATGATAACTCAATCATACTAGTTTTTGTTTACCTGGTAAAAATATAACAGTTTAGCTATGGTCACAACCAACCAACAAAAAGTTATTAGACCATATCAGAAACAAGTACATAGTTTGACAAGAGTGGCAAGCATTTACTCTGTCTCTTATTTATTGAAAAAAAATATCCCAAAGGATTCTAAAATATATGCATAAGATGTATCATATAAATTTCACTTTAGTTTACTTCGAATGGAAGAAGTTGATTTCAGTTTCTTGCACAAACAACTCTGTAACCATCTCTTTGGTGCTATAACTGAGTTTTGTAATAGGTAATGCTTGATAGATTGGTGTTTAACATCGCGCTCAAGGGTAGCCTATTTCACTTCTATTAACGGCGATGAACTTCCCATTAGTGAACAGAAACATAACCATAATGTGAAGCGTTATATGCAAATGCTCTGTTGGAAAATTAATATTCCCCGATAGTTGACCACATACTTCAATTTTATTGTCCTTAGCCAGACGGCACATTCTGTTTTGCAACAAATGCACTGTTCCAGTTGAAGGACCTTATTTCATCTTGGAAAATTGTAGTTTGAATGTATATTTATACTGATTTAGTTGAAGACATGTTCAGTGTTTGCCCAGAAATGACATTGAAAACCATTTATTATAGTCACACAGTCACAGGGATGTCTGTTATAAAATTAAATTATATGGGTGTGTGTGGTCAGGTATCAGAGCTTGTTTCTTCAATAGAAGGTGGATGGTCGAGCACCGAGTCAATTAAACCAAACTCTTTGGCATCCTGCGGGGACATAAACCTGTCCCGCTCCATATTGCCCTCTGAAAATAACCAAACATGAAACATATTAATAGATAGAAAAAATGTATTAGTGTAGGCATATTTGTCATGAAAAAAGGATTCATGTATTTTTTTTGTTAAAAGCAAAAACTCACTTGAATTTGTTAGATGATATTATAAACATGAAAAAAAATTAGGGTGGCATTTTTTCTAAGCATTCGAACAGCCTGAAATCCAAGATGGCCGCCACCGTAGCAAAACGCCCTAAATTTGATATTAAAATTAACTTACTGTGGTTTAAATATATTTTTCAGCATGAACTGCTTGGAACCACTCTCAACAAGACCAAACACATTTTATTTTGCTATCACCG
>JAQQZZ010132493.1:0-13690 GCA_030265115.1 Mopalia vespertina | reverse complement strand
TATTACCCCCCCCCCCCCCCCCCCCCGAACCCCGCCCCTCAAAAAATAGTTCTATATAAACTTTCATTCTGCTGATATTTGGTCGACTAAACAAGTCAGTTTTCCATGAAGAAAAACAACACGCTTTTCGGCACCTGCGCATAACTCTTCGGAAACGCATGATATTCGGGTCATCCATTAGACTGACATTTGTCGGTGGAAACTGTCCAAAAACACTTTATTTGTTGAGGTTTTTGTGAAACCGGATCAGGTCAATGGGGTAAATGTGTTTAGGATTTCCTTAGGATTTGTCTTGTAGTCTAACAGGTTTATCGATTTAGTCCAGATAATCGCTAAAACAAACGTATAAAACCTTTAACATCAAACGCCAGATAAATCATTTGGCTAGACGGCTAATAGTTCGTCGCAAGCTCTAATGTTACACAATATGCCGATGTATATTGATTGCTCTCACGGAACAGTCTAGAATGAAGAAGTTTTCTGACAGCGTTGTCGTGTTAACAATTGATTTATGAGTGATTTGATTTCTTTCAATTCAATACAGGTCCGATTCTGCTTGGGGTGTAAATTGAACACTAACACCTAACGAAAATGCTGAATAAATAGAACCAATCACACATGGTGTATATAAAAGGGTAATATTTACACAACAATGCTATTATTACTTGGTCACCTGCTTTTTTAATCAACCCTGCCATACACAAAAATCCTTCTCGAACTTAGAAGAAAAATCCGATAAAATTCCAGAATTGCCGATCAGTTAACTTTCGGTTATAATTGTTTCTTTGTTTGATTGGGGATTTTGTGAAGATGGATTGTCCACTTTACACTGTTCTTTGCCTAATTACGATGGAAAACCTAGAGGACACTTCGTAAAAACCATGCACGTAATTGGCGAAGCCACATCGTTTATGACTCCCTCATATATCTGATGGTCGACAGACGGACTCAATTCCGTGAACGGTACGGCCCACATTAGAGTAGGATAAGTAAGCGCACACGTTATCCGCTATGACACCGCTGCGGGACCCTTTCTGTTATAAATTGACTTTCCGATGAATTTTGACTAAACTTATTTGTCTGTGCCAATTATTACGTCACTTTATATGTCACTTATTTTTTTAAAGTTCGGATGCCTGGGGTAACAAATAAGTAAAATTGTCGATAACGATTTGAAAACTTATTGTAAAGTGAAATATTATCGATAGAGATAATACAGAGAATTTTGTACTTTTTTTTTTCTATATCACCAAATAAATAAACTAATGTAGCGGAATACCCCTTGACATTTTGCAAGAAACATATGAATGGTGGTTTTCATCTCTCCTAATTTAGAAAAGTCTACAAAACACAAAATATATAGGTTTTACAAATTTATTGTGATCTTAGAAACCAGAAAGACCTCCGTTGGATACCTACATGGTCATTTTTAAGGGTCTTGCTGGGTTGAGCACTTCGGCTCAAAATAGACACAACATGTTGTATCCCTTTTATTTAAATTTAAACATACAAGGATTGTGAGTGAAACGGATAATTCACAATTTTAACTACAAATATGTAAATTTGAGCCACTTATATAGTTTCCCTTTAAACCTGTCAAAAAGCAAATCTTTAAATGCTCATTTCAGACACTTAACATTTTGGCATTATTTTAGTAAAGCAGAAACTATCAAGCGCTTTTTATTAAATAGTGTTTGAAAACGATTCTGCCTCACTGTGCCTGAAACAAAGCTAAAGATATTTTGTATACATGTGGGTTGAATATTGTTTGATTGAACCAGAACTGTGGAATAAAGATTGAATGATCAATTCGTGTAGACAAACCAGTCTATACGACACACTCTCCAAAAGGACGCATTAAAAACCCACGCCTCCGAAAAGTACCTCTTTATTTACCAAAATATATTCGACACCTTATGATTAAATTTCAGACATATGACCATGCGTCGTTGGAATAGAGTGGCGAATGAAGATAGATTATTATGAGCTACAACTGCTTATTACAGTTATAGTATCGGGAACTAATGCTGATGTTCAGATTTATAGGTGTAATGTTAGACTGACCAAAGACATGTCCTACGTCTTTGTAACACATCTTAACTCCTTCCTCACGGTCAGTCGGACACATTGTTTCACTTAGGTACAGAGTTCTGTATCTATAATAGTCTATCATACAATGTAACCTTATTTAGAGAAACAGAGTTACAGGGCACATAACTGTGTAATCTCAAGTATTTTCATCTACCGGCTATTATGGGTTCAATTAGCACTGTCCAATAATATTCGATTTACTGAAATTCCTGTCACATTTTACAAACCAAATGCAAATAGCATTTACTATTACATCTTAAGGAAGGATTGCTACTTATCATATAGTGGGAAACGGATGGGTAACATCGCACGACTGACTTGGGAAGGTTGACCCTACTGCTGTCATTGGGTGGTGTGGGTGTCTTCTCGTGATGCTTTGTACGCCATTGTGGGGAAATCTAGGTCATTTGGGCTAGCATTTGCTATTACATCAAAATGAAGGGTAGTTACTTATCATGTAGTGGGAAGCGGATGGGTTACAGCGCACGACTGACTGATGACCGGTTGACTCTAGGGCTGTCATGGGGTCGAGTGGGTGCTTTCTGGTGATGCTTTGCGCGGGTAACAGTGCACGACTGACTGAGGGAAGGTTGACCATAAGGCTATCATGGGATGTGTGTGTTTCTTCCTGAGATGCTTTGCGCGCGGTGGGCTCTCGCAAGAGATGCGGAGACGTGACGGAATTTGACATGGGGTGCTGTGGGTCACAACAACGACAAAGGGTGATCTCACTTAGCTACACATCCCCACCATGGCGGCCACACCGTCACAGTATGTCTGGACGGAAGTGGCACCGTTGACCCATGGGAATGCGGGGATGATGACCCATCAGATCATCGCTAAATGGACACATCAGCGAAGACCAAGGTGTGAGATGGACCAATCAGCGAAGACCGAGGTTTGAGTTGGACCACTCAGCGGAGACCGAGGTGAGATGGACCCATCAGCGTGGACGGGGAGTCGCATGTGACCGCACCGCACTGTACAGCGGCGTCGGCGGAGACGTGGCGCCGCAGCAGTACGTCATGGAGTGGTGTCAACACGTCACATGTGCCACGACGCCACGACGTACTGCTGCGGCAGCGGCGGCGTCACGACGCAGCAGTACGTCATGGGGTCGTGGCAAATGCGCATGTGCCAACACGCCACGACGTACTGCTGCGACGTTCTGCGGCGTCGTGCGGCATTCTGCGGCGTCGTTTTGACGACGTCGTTCTGCGGCGTCACGATGTCGTTCTGCGGCGTCATGCGATGTCATGCGGTGTTGATGGCACCGCATGACGCCGCACAACGCCCATCGTGGAAGGTGACGTAAGTAAACAGTCTTGAGCATAACCAGCCCATGTCCTTCAAGTCCCTCAGTCGTGGGGCTGTGCAAGAAGGATGTCTTTTGTGTGCGATATTTGTGAGCATCATTTATCTAGAAATGAGGATGCGTCATAAATTAATCAAGCATCCGGAAAAAAGCAAAGAAAAATATAATAATGGTAGTGGCCAAGATGATACTTTTGTTGAAGAAGATGAAGCAGACGAAGAATAAGACCTTCAGTCTGACAACGACGACCCGTCGGCATCTTCTCATTCGAACGAGAGCAGCGATGCCGAAAGCGGAGATGACGGCGATGAAGACAGCCCGTAAAATTATCGAAGAAGCAGGCGATGAAATGGACAAAGCTGCCATGCTAAAAGCCTACGAAACCATCTTACCCGATATTCGCAAGTCGATCCGCGACGATTATCGTCGCCTGAACACGCGTTGTTTCGATTTGAAACCGGATCCTATACACCGAAAAGTCGTGAAAACAAACCGTTGTTTGGAAGAGATGTTCGAAATCCCATTGGGGGAAGCCTTAAGTAACGTTGTACGGATGCTAAAGGAGCTATTCGACCAAGTGTAACCTTCACAATCCCATGCAGATCACCGACAAAACGAAGACCAGTAAACCTCAGGGACTCTGACAATGCCGTGTAATTCATTCGGATCAACGGATACAAACCAACCATTGGTCTTTTCCCATGTCATGTCACTAATAAGATTACAATGCAACATGGTATGAGTTGTGATCGTTTTCTTCATCATGACCCACATAACTCCCGTCTAACCCGTCCTGACGCAGCAGAACGCCGTCGTCAGAACGCTGCACGACGCCGCAGAACACCACAGCAGTACGTCGTAGCGTCGTGGCACATGGGGCGTGTTGGCATGAAGCCACGACGTACTGCTGTGGCGTCACGCCGCTGCCTCTGCCGCTGCAGAACACCGCAGCAGTACGTCGTGGGGTCGTGGCACATGGGGCGTGTGTTCCCTACGCTGTTGCAAATACCGATTTTGAAATGTAGCCTTTTGTAAAGTATTCTTTGGACGTTAGTCCGAAGTTGTTTAGATTGTATTGTAGATTACGATGTGGCTACCATTGTTTAAAAATTAAAACTGATAGGTACGAACATGTTGATAGAAAGGATAGAAAATGTTTTATGTGTCCTAGAAGCGTTGAGGATGAACATCATTTTGTCCTATGTTGTCCGTTATATTCTGAATTAAGAAAGAAGTATTTAAAGAAGTATTTTTGGAAAATTGCAACTTGTGAAAATAGCTCACTTTATTTCGGAAGCTTTAAACGTACGTAAAACAAAGATATTACATATGACATAATGTATGTATTAATTTACTGTATCGACCCTTCCTGTTTTATACTTATATATGAAAGGGAGATAAGCCGATTGTCTTGTTCCTATAATAAAGATTGAATTGAATTGTTTCTTATATTTTATTGGCCTCTTGTTTTCAGAATTTGTTTTTGTGTGTAAGACAGGTAAAGAAAATAATACACGATTTCCTTACCAAACCAAAACATTAGCGTGCATGGTCGGTCATTAAGTCCGTTTGGAAAATCCGATTATGTATTGAATGTCCCACTGCCTTGCGATTTCCTTGGGTCAAAGGTCGCGTCTTCCAAATAAGGAGAGTCCAGTGCTGTCAACGCATGGCATATAAAACGGAACTCTCGTCAACTGCGCGAACTTTGATCCCTACTTTAAATCACGATGTAGGGTAATGTCACAAATTTATTGGAACGATCGACTCGAGCTACTTTTTCATGAAAAGAAAGACAAGCTAATGTTGTTTGCTCAGGCTTATTCCAAGAATAAATAAGGCTTCTAGAGTTGAGAGAGTATTATATCTGCTTGCATTGCGTTTTGAAATTCATCGTTGTCATTCTTTTTTTTAATCCCATGAATTATATTGCTGAAACAGTTGGACTACAATTATAAATTGATTTTGAATTTTGTGGTGTATCAAAATATATGTGTTAATCTGTATTCAACAACCGAATCAGAAATGTGTCGGTTAACTCTACAGGCGTGCTTTATGTATTTTTACATTTAACTATCTGACATACCTGTGTAAAAATTATTTTAGCAACTGAACGTTTTGGATGTAAATCCACTTCACCCTGATCAATGAGGTCAGGTTTCTATTTCAAGACATGCTTTACAGAAACAGATGATTTAACAATGACATTATCGTCAGCCAAATTATTAGGCCCTTTCTGTTATAAATTGACTTTCCGATGAATTTTGACTAAACTTATTTGTCTGTGCCAATTATTACGTCACTTTATATGTCACTTATTTTTTTAAAGTTCGGATGCCTGGGGTAACAAATAAGTAAAATTGTCGATAACGATTTGAAAACTTATTGTAAAGTGAAATATTATCGATAGAGATAATACAGAGAATTTTGTACTTTTTTTTTTCTATATCACCAAATAAATAAACTAATGTAGCGGAATACCCCTTGACATTTTGCAAGAAACATATCAATGGTGGTTTTCATCTCTCCCAATTTAGAAAAGTCTACAAAACACAAAATATATAGGTTTTACAAATGTATTGTGATCTTAGAAAACAGAAAGACCTCCTTCGGATACCTTTGGATAATGACATTATCGTCAGCCAAATTATTAGGCGAAAACCTTTAAATTGTAAGAAAGGCTTAATGCCCTAAGATCACAAAGTTCCGAAACATAATCTGACTATATAAAGATGAATATTATAGACAGTTTCGTGACATAGCCAGTACAATCTACACCTTTAACAAGAACATTCGAACCAGAAAACGGCAAACTATTTGCCAATACAAAAGATATTTACTGGTAAAAGGTAAAAATAATTTTTTTTGTCATGCCTATTGATACATATATCACGAAACCTTGCTGTACAACGTTTGCAGCGAATTTATTTTTGTGTCTTTTAGAAAGTGAATATGAACAATGTTTTTGTAATTCGGGGATAACATTTTCCTACTTTGAACAGATCCTAGTTCACAACATTGTGCAGGTTGACACCCGTCCGGGAATCGAACTCAAGACCCTCAGAATGTTGCAGCGTTTGATTTAAAAAAAATACAAGAAATAGGGGTATGGATAGTTACAATGGATTGTGAATAGTCACAAAGTGGATAACGTGTGTTACTTACACACAGTATCGAATCAGCGTATATCGGTCCAATCAGTAAGGTTAGCAAATTTGGCCATTTTGAATAGTCTTGTGCTGTTTTCAGATAACGAATCTAATCTAGGATATAGAACCACCGATAGTCCCTCACAAAGTAGAGGCCAGTCAGCAGAAAGAACAGAGAAGTAAAAATAAAATAGTTGAGTCGATCTCGAGCCTTCAAATATACAAAATTTCCACTGAACGAATTAATAGTGAAACATCCCTTGGACAAATAAGACACAAAGTAATACAGATAGTATATATACAATCTAATTGAAATCAGACCTCAAAAACGCTCCCCGTGATTTAGTTTGTCGCTATATTGAGATCTAACACAATCACTCTTCTTATACTGTTCAATGAGGTTACGCTGACTGAGGTTCACGAAAGGTCACAGTATCAGTTGTCAGATAAAAACACAGATAAACCCCAAATTCAACCAGTAACTTCAACAATACTCCAGTAGGAACGCCCCATGATAATTTCGATGAACGTATCCAATTATAGCCACTCTTATCAATAACATGGATTAAGTGCTCCGGTAAAGAACTCCAATAAAATATTCCGACACTGTCTAGTTCAACTCGAAGCAGAGTGCACGAGAACACTCATTGCATCGGAAGACAAACATCTACATGGTTTACAATAACGTTGTTCGGATTTAAGAATTATAGCGATCAATCGTACATTCGAGAGCGTTCTCGCGGGAGTTAAAAAATACAGTGTTTGAAATATCCTATAAATGTACTGAAAATGATCGAATAAGCATGCTTGTCTGCCTTGCCTCATTGTTTTAATATTCAATTGATTTATGTTGTAATTTATCTAAACATAAACTATCTCTTTGTTACAGCTAGAATCTGGAAGGACATTTTTGAATTAAGTTTGTGTGAAAGTATTTGTAACATTACTGGAAGATCATTCCACATTTTAATGCATCGGAAGCAAAGAACATACTTGTTACCCTGAGCCTTATCCTATAGCCATAACCCTAAACCCGATAATACAATTGACGTCTTACTTTACACGGTGGACAGAGAGTACGTAGCATCAACTTAAACGGACGGGGAAGACATTAAGCCAAACATTTTTTTAAAACTTACCTGTATTCACATAGAATGTCTCGAATGGTTTATAACGAGATGTCACACATACATCGTTCAACTCAAGAAAAGTATGGAGGCAATCAAAGAGCAGTCAACATGTTAAGTTTTGTTTCATATACTACATATAACATATGTTAGTTGATTATGATAACTTTTTACATATTTTCTTCTATCGCGGAATTAAAACGTTATCATCGATGGTGTTGTGGATATTTTACGCCGAACTGTGTTCGTCCTTAAATGTAAATTATATGAAAGATTTTTCGATGAGATATTTATGGTACAAAAGCGTTTAAAGGCTCGCTCAACAATTTTAAGATATCCGGTTTTAAAACTTATGCCAGTCCCGTAAAGCCAATTCAATGTATATATTTTTTTATCATCTGATTGGAATTTCAATTATATTCAAAGCGTAAACATGTTCACCACTAGCGTATCTGGAATACCTCTTTAATAGCACTAACAGATGGCTACGCAGATTACAGCCATGTCCGTTGTTGTTGTAACACTGTTGTCCCCACAAGTAGACAACTTTAAATCACTTCTGATGGTTAGGTACAGACAATGTATTATCAAGTCACCCTATCAAAAAGACCATGCTTCCAGATCTCCCACTTTAGATGGCTTCCGAATATGGTTTCCTTCACTTATTCAGCAGTCACAACGTCATATCAGTGAAACCCCAATCAAACCAACAATAAAAGAGTTTCCGGTAATGTCTTTTCCATCTTTTATCTTAATTTTGTGTTTACAGATTTTTATTAATTTTGTTTTAGTGTTATTGACCCAGTTGGTTGAAAGCGCTGTCAGTTTGTGTCCTCCCGATCTAGTGACAGAGGTTTCGGCGTGCTTCACAAATTTAACAGGAAGTACTGAACACGTGATGGCGGGAGCGGATGTTGAGCAGCTACTGGCACAATGCCGGTAAGAAATGTCATCCTGTGATCTAAATGAATCCCTCCAAAATGTTGTTATTATTAACACTCCTTAAGATAAACACCAGAGGTCATTTACATTTGATCAATTTGTCTGTAACTTTCAGTGTTGAAATAACCACTGTATGCAATATAAAAATACAGTCTTATTCAGGCTTTCAACGAAATGCTGTATTTAACAATATTTAACTCAAATAATGGAGTAGCCCAATTGCACTGAAAAAGTTGGCAGGGTGCAAAATTTCGTTTATCTTATCCAGACCTGTTGTTAAGGACAATTTTTGGGCGAGTAGGAATGTAATCCACCTTGTCACTTGAGAACGACGAACTTTCGAACATCGCAAAACACTTGTACAGTTTTGTTATAGCGTCCCTTGCTGTTGGAATACATCGAATGTGTCTATACTAATGGTTAATATTTTGCCTTTATGTATTGGAGACAGGGACAGTTTGCCCCGACGGTACAGTGCATAGAGGGTTTGTACAACGAGTGTCCACACCACGATGATAGGACCATTCTACAGCAACTCGCCTCTCCACATTATATGAGAGAATCTTTCCGGGTTTTCTGTTCTAATTTTGATCGTAAGTACTTAATTCGTTCAATTTAACGTATGATAGCTTCATGTAAAAGAAATACCCATAAACGATAATGACAGACATGATTTTGAGTTGGCAAATGGTTCAGTCTCGCCCACTAAGATGCAAACTGACAATATACCAATATTGTAAACGTTTATGTTTATATCATTTTAAGTCCATCCAGGGCTTCTATGTGATTATGATCTGGCAGTTTTTCACATTACACAAGTATGTGCAGGCGTTCTAAATATGTTTATTGGAATTCTTTCCGTTTAAGTATAGTCGATGGTTTAAGGTAACAACGTCAGCGAATTACTTTACAAAACATACGCGATACAGGTGGATATTGGGTTGGTCATTCCAGGAATTTTTCAACAACCTTGGATTTAACGGCATAACAATTCGTTATTAACAATGCAAAGACAGATATAAATGATGATTATTGTGCAACTATAATTGGGTTTAGGCAGACACGGGTTAACTCCCTGTAGTTTGTTAAATTTCCCTGCCTCCGTGACGCAGTGTGGTGAACCGCGAGGGGATGCTCGCGTGGTCGCTGCCATGGTTACAGCTAGCGAGCAAGGTCTTTTCATTTCGATCTCTGGCCAGTGATGACGGACAGGTCAAGGTTTACAACTTGTCTCTTGTTTTACCTTAAAAATATTAAATATGTCATTTTATAATGACCGTAACCGTCAAACAAGTGTTCTTTTGGCGTCATTCCACAACCATAGCTCGTATCTGACTAGATCCGAATACATATCTTATATAGACTATACAGTATATAGAGATACGAGGCGCAGCTGTAAAACCTTTAGAAATAAGGCCTGCCTCTGAATACTAAATAACGTTGAATCCGCATGACCTAATTACCGCGGAAGACATTTTAAGCGAGTGTGGTACTGCTGAGAAATGATTGATCTTGACATGAAAATGGACGTCGAGTGGTCGTTTTATTTGTCTGTCTAATCCAAAAGTGTTCAAAGAAGAAAACGAGATGGTTTAAGTCAAGATAAGGCCATGCAATTTTTATATATTGGAAGATAAAGTGCCGAATAATGGTAGCGTTCTGCTATTTCTAAAGGTTAGGAAGCTTCATGTAGCATAACTAGTCGCTGGCAAAAGCTGTTGTCTAGCATAAATACCTGTACATGGATATACAGAGATTTAAGATTGTTTTGATAGGGTAGAATCCTCCTCCCTCTCTAGTAGTAGGGCGCCCCCTTAAGGCATATAATGGCCTGCGGCCATGGCTTAATGGTGAGCGAGTGCGCTTACTAATTCTACTTAGATGTACCGTTCACGGGATCGAGTCCGTCTATCCACCATCAGGTATATGATTAGGCAAGAAAAGTCTGAAGTGGTCAATCCGTCGTCATATAAGTGAAATACCATTGAGTACGACGTCAAACAAACGTTAAACAAACACATAATCAGACAGATAAATACAACGCATCTGCACCTAAAAGTTTTCAATTTTCGTTATCATGTCGTACTAAATGAATTACGTGATGTCATTACAAACCAAAGATTCGTCAAACCTGTATTTTCCGAGTTTAGGTGTCGGTCCCTTAAATTGCTCTGTCTATTAAAGTGTAATCGCTTGCGGCAAACAATGACTGAAGGATGCTTAATGTTCCTTCATAGCAAACCACTTCACATTTTACCGAATTACTGTTGAAATACACAGCTTTGAGCTCATTGTCCTAGAATAATGTCATTTTCCTTCTGACACCATTATGTTGTACTTTGTTTGACTTGTCGATCTGTCTTTTTTATTTTTACTTTCTTAAAACGTATCGCCAATGGACGGTGGTCCTGTATCAATGCTTTTGTGGTTGACTTGTCGGCTAGTGAGCCTCCATAGATGTATCACACCAGGTTCGAGTGCCTCTTTCGACCTCCGGTATATGAGGGAATCTCACGATGTTACCCAGGCGAACTTTTAGGAAAGTGGGTGGTTGGGAGGTGGCTTCCTGTTACCATGGTGCACTCAGAGTTAAGGAGCAACACAAAATGGGTCTGCTTTGCGATGTCTTTGTATTGTGTCCTGTGATTGTTTTGTCTTGTCTTTCTTTGTTTTCAGTGGTGTGGAGTGGTTTCAGTCACTCATTGGGCTGACACGCCATTATGTGTCAGCCCACATTGTACATTGTAAAGCTATAGCGAAACAAACGTTTTAGAGTTTGAAGAGCTTACAGCGGAACATGTCAAATATTATAAATACCTCTTTTCTGCTTGAAAACGTTACTAATGCCACATCATTACGACCGGAAGACTTCTTTCAAAACGGAATAGATCCTGAAGGATAGTCGTGCAGTGAAAAAAACTTACAATACATGCAGGACGAGACTGTGTTAAAGGCCTTTTAAGTTTTCTCAAATAACACATTTTCTTCTTGCCGCTTTTGATAAATACATTCAAGTGATTCCAAAGAAAGAAAATCTCTATCTATATCATCGATGAGTTTAAGACCCATTTGCACCTGTATTTGTTTGTGTCTGGATGAATATATTCCTTTTCGTGAACAGTCCAGCAGTCGATATAGTGTAATTAATTATAGATTGTGAACTTGAAATGAAACCACAACAAAATATAGTTCCGGTGATCGCAGGCTGGGTTTAACAAATTTTAAAAAAAGTAACCGTAAAACCTTTAGTCTCCATATAAGTACATTGGCCTTTAGTACCCGTGCTACTCATACAAGCAGGCGAAGCAGCCATTACTTGCTACTCGTCAAATACTTCCTATTTTTATATACTGTACAGTTAATACGATGTTGTTTTGCATGCCCATGGTGATTCCACAGAGTGATTTATTCTGGGTAACGTTCATAAAGCGCAATGGCTGTGGCTTAGTGGTTAGCGTATGCGCTAACTAATCCTACTCCAGTTCCCCGGATCCAGTCCGTCTGTCGACCATCAAGTATATGGGTGAGTCACATGATTTGGCTCCGTCAATGGCAGGGGTGGTTTTTACGAGGTTTCCTACCGTAATTAGGCAAGTACGACGATAAACCCCAATCAAACAAACAAACAAACAAACAAACATAAAACGTCCATAGTTAAGGCGTTTAAATTGAGGAACTTCACTTGACCAGTACCGCGGCTCCTACAGTTGGCTCTTCGTTACTTTTTCTCATGCGGTCGCTACCCACACTTGAACCTATACATGCCTGACAAACATTCCATCGACTGTTATAGACTATTTGGTTGATCTGTAAATATAATGTTGATTATGATTCAATTTTGCAGATTATGCTAATTCGAGTAGTTGTATTCGGAGCCTTGACGCTGAGATGAAAGACTGTCTTAATAACCAACTTGAATTATTACATTTTCAAATACAGAATCGGAAAATCTTACAGGATATTCTCCCAGTTTATTGCGAGTAAGTTAAATGTGATCATGGTGATTATCTCCACTGGTATCCCGGTTTTTATTTTATTGTTATGCTGTTGGTTTAAAACTATCTAGGAGCGGTTACTTGTGTCATGTCATCAGTGAGATTTAAGGGGTTAATTCCCCTTCCGGGAACAACATTAGTCTGTTTCTACGTTCAAGATCATGGGGCAAATCAAGGGAAGAAGACAGTCTAACTGTCTAACTTTCAAGACTACACAGAAAAAGCTCAAAATTGCATTGCGATAGAGAGGTATCAGGAATACAGTACAAGCGATCGAAAAGTTGTGGTGTATTGATGTTTTGTCAAAGACTGTAGTGTTGATTTATTAGGTGTCAGATCAATCTGATTAAATCCCAATATAGATAACTGATCAGCATTATTATAGCAGGAAAACTGGGTAGCGGGAAAACAAGATCTTCCGCTGGTTGCTGGCATACAAACCCACATACTGTCAGCGGGAATCGATCCCTTTACCACACCAGTGAGGGAGATATGTGAACCAGAAATCTATCTTCCCTATAACGTACCTCAAGACCACTCCGCAACGGAGGCCCTCTATGTTTACCCTACTGTGTTAAAATTGTGAATGGATATTAGTACCGAAAGCTACAAACACCCCACAAGACATATTAGGCATTTATGCCATACTTTGACCATAGTGAGTGTCATAACATGAGTGACATAACTTAAAGCTATGTAACCCGGTGACATAACTGAGCGTATGTTTTGATTGGCTACCGACACATTTGGTCTTGCTATGAGAACCAATGAAAAACTACCACAATAGAACGTCTGCTACATTGGATAAAAAAAATGGCTGATCCATTTAGCATTGGAGACAAAGATACAACGTATGGACGGGGATTGGCAATTATATCTGGGAAATTTGATGAGTAAAATTTATATACGAGGAAAGATGGAACAGAACATATTGCCAGTATAAGTGTTGATCGATTAAAAAAAGACGGAAATGGAAGGTAAGCCTTAACATAAGTGATCAATTTCTAAAATATTTGTTTGTAATACATAATTATAATAACAAAAATAATGCAAACAAATTGTTATTACCCT
>JAQQZZ010132482.1:0-13690 GCA_030265115.1 Mopalia vespertina | reverse complement strand
AAGCCAAAACTCAATTTCTCAAACAAAACTCAATATCAAATTTAATAAAAACTCAATTTG
Organism: Mopalia vespertina; assembly: GCA_030265115.1. Lineage (NCBI taxonomy): Eukaryota > Metazoa > Mollusca > Polyplacophora > Chitonida > Mopaliidae > Mopalia > Mopalia vespertina. Next base: position 13,630 of record JAQQZZ010132482.1, on the reverse strand, counting down.
CCGTTATTTTTCATCGGAGTATTCCCGTTGAAAAAGTGTCTATAAAAACCCCTGTACTTATTTATAGAATATGGTGTTTGGGTGGTCTTCTCCTTTAAGTAGACTAACAGGTTTAATACAGGATTAATATCCAAATCGAATAAATCCTTTTATTAGGTAAACATTCTTAAAAAGTTCAAGTTACTGGCCCTTCTGGTAAAATTGCAAGCCTAGAGTCACGGTGGAAGAGAGAAAATGGTGGTTTATAAGCAACAGATACTTGAACCCTATTTCCGTATTTATAACAAGGCTAATGGGCGATTTCAAGTGTCGTTTGGCATATAAAGTGTGTCAGAAAGTTCAGTATAACCAATATGATTGGACAGTGCTGATTGAACCCGTAATAGCCGGTAAGCGAACAAGCTTTATAAATTGCACAGTTATGTGCACTATAACTTTGTATATCTAAATAAGGCTATATTGTATTATATACTATTAGAGACACAGAACTCTACATCTAGCGGACTACAGGTCGGTTTATTTATGTGTAATCCAAAGGTCCCGGGTTCGAATCCCGGTGTAGGCAAGCACATTTTTCTCTCTTCATTTATTCAAAATATATATATTTTTGTAAAGATTGGATACTCAGGATTACAAATACGTATAAGTAGATTTGATACAGATTTACATGTAATAATAAGGTATTGCAAATAACTATAAAAAAAACGTGCCGCAAGTCGTCAAAATTTTAGTTGTAGGGATTTTAGTGAACATCTTTGTCATACCAACCATAGAAAATCGTACACCATTATATCTTTTAGCAGACATTTTTAAAAAAACAAGGAGGCCGATTTATGACCACAAAGTTTTTTCTTAAATACAACAAAATTTAATTTTCTATGATGAAAAGGTTTCGTAAAATAAACAAATTCAATCCAGAGTTTTTCAAAATAAAAAGTGTCCGAAATAAGACTTTAACGATTGCCTTTCAATCCAGTCTACGTCGACCTAACACCAGGATATTGTTCCACAAAGTCATCTTAGACAAAATTGATCTTAATTACCATGACGACATTATATCTCCAGTACTGATCGCCATGACAATTAAGATGAACTTAGGCTAAGATCACTTTGTGGAAAGGGCCCTAGGTGGTTAGTCTCATTTTAATTGATTATTAAATTTAGGTCCACTTTGTAAGCTTTCAAACGCAAGTCTCTAGGATGAATAGGTTTCTAGAAATAAGCAAATCTTTATGTAGAAATAAAAAAAAAAGTTGAAATATGGACCCAAAGGTGCATGGTACAACGCCATTCAGTATTGATATTTTTTTAACCATTAGAGAAGACATTTTGCTATAGATCTAATTTTGTACTGCAGAAATGTTCACCTCTTTCAACATTACTGAACTTCTTTGTTATAAATATTTATAACATTGACACATAGTCTGAGAAATATTTGAATCGTTATCGATTTGTTACGCATGAAATATCACATTTTACTGTCTTTTCTCCAAACTTGGCGCTTTAACAATACCGGCGATTGGTTCGACACTTCTGTCTGGTACAAGCCTGAGGCAATCATCAGTATTGATTTGATTGCTGAGGGTGATTTATTTACAATAAAATTTTACAATATCACATTTTACTCCAGATATTGATGTTGACAAATTACAAGAAATATGAAACCAAAAGTATGTGTTTTAATATTATTAAAACCAGTGCCGGATTTACGTATAGGTTAATTGATTAATCGGTGTTTTACAACGTGCTTTATCAGGCCTGTGATGTTGGGGAGAACCGACCAAACGTGGTCTTCCTATGGTTATGCAAACTTATTTTAGGAGGACCTATAGATAAGTTTCCTAAATTGTTTGCAGTGTTCGTCTAAATTTGCATTTTACTACTGATTTGGACAATCCGATCATCAATGAAATTTGTATTATAAAGCAATTTTGCTTTATTTTCCATAAATGCATGTAATGCACACTAATGTATTTAAAAAATCAGCAAAGTAGCGGCAAATATAAATATTAGGTTATCTCACACAATTTTAGAGGAACGATTTTAAGCTTCTCCTTGAAAAAATTACAGAACAGGCCCGTTAAGGGTATTTCACTTATATGAGGGCGGTGTAGTCCAACAATAATTGACACTAGCACAACCAAGCGTTAGTTTTCTTCCAGTGTTAAGAAAAGACAGTATTGCTACTCTTCAAACAAACTGCCCTGAGCCAGAGCTTTACCTATAGGATTAGCAAGCTGAAGCCTAGGGCCTCAAATCTAGTGGGCCTCCGGTCAAGGTTGGTTTATAATATTTTTGACACTGCCGTAAATTAAATGCTTCAATACTGTTGAATACTTATAGAGTGTTAACACATTAAAAGAAATATGGGACAAAAAGGCGGGCTACTTATACCACTTAATGTTACAATATTGCTATATAACGATTTTACATGTAGGTGTTAACAAAAAAAACGTACTATGCAACCGGAGAGTATCTATTTTAATATAGTCAAATGCTACAAAATTGTTGCATAACGATTTCAATACGCAGGTTTTGACAAAGTAAAAGAAAGATTGAATCAAAAAGTGGGAATTTTAATATCATGCAATGTTTTTAAATATTTTTATTTTTATTTTATGTTTTTTATTCATAGGTGATAACAAATTAAAAGAAATATGGCAGCAAAAGGGTTTGTTTTGATGTCATCAAATGTTACAATATACCACGTGACTCGTTTAAGCCAATGAGTGATCAGAAAATAGGATATAATCCAGTCATATAACAAAACAACTTTTAGACTAGGCATGGGCACAATTTTTAATCGAGATTCCAAAAGCTCTAATAAAAAAAAGTCTGAATAAAGAGAAAACTCACTCACCTGACTTTGCCAGATGATGTGGTGTAAGAGCTGAGGTAGAGGCCCCTTAAATCTCGCAAAAGGGGCCCGTTGAAGGATCCAATATCTAGTGTGTATTTGGACTCCGTTTCTAAAGGTTCCGCCAATTCAATGACATATTGTTGATTTCTTGGCACTCGGAGACGTGTTTTTATTTTAAGAGTTTCTAATGTGTCACTATTCGTTACCTGAACTGTCGAATCACTGATATTTAACTTATCGTGCCTATGTATAAGAATATATGGAGTAGACTGGGTCACGTAAAAGCCTACTCGGACTGATCCGCTGAAGCTAAACCCTGTCAAGTTCACCAATAAATCGACATGGTATCGAATCGGTACCAAAGTCGATGGGAGTCTAACATTTGACCACGGTTTGTCTGTCATGACCGCATTGTCTCCTTTATTCGGCACCGACGTAACTTCTCCATCGTTAACACTTTGTTCAGAGGTCCGACTGTTGTCATTGCACCACGAGTTCCTGGCAAAGAACGTAGCCAATATTGCTACCAGTAAGAGACATCCCACGAAAGCGATTGCAAGACCGATGGCCCGCAATCTGGACACGTAGCATCCCTTTGGCCGGTCCCTGAAACTTACAATTGTATCTTGACATCCATTGTTGTCCGTACTATTGGCGGTACTTTTAACAAGGTGACTCTCGGCCATTATGCAGGCGCTGTTGTCCGCCCTGGCGGGTGGCCCTTACCAAAACGACCGTGCACCGGTCCCAAAACCCTCTCCGTAGGCTATTTCGTAAGTGTTCCCTTAATATCAACCTTTAGCATAAATCGCTTAGTATTGTTAAAGCACTCAACTGTTCAACGGCCGCATTGGGGCTTTGTTGCTCCGTTTACACTACAGCTGTCAAATCTATCAAATTTACCATTATTAGTCTCGTCCAACAATCGAGTCAACGTATCATAAACACTGGTTGATTTATGACACCTATTCGAGTCAAAGATTTCTCCTCGGCGAAGTCAAGCTACATGAAGAATTTAAACAAGAATGTGAATCTCAAGAAGCGGAGTTGAAATACTAGGAAAGATAGAAATTCCGAGTTCGTAGTACAAATCCAATACCTATAGTATCTTTTCTCTCTACGCTGTGTTGACATGCCCGGATGAAATCGGCTTTTGTCCAATTCTTGTCAACTCCTCCTTTAAATCAATACACCAAATCCCTTTCTACGTTAATACGATGAGAGGAACTTTTGCCGCTGGAAGATAAGATGTTGGCCGTAATAACGAGCTGTCACTTCCTTGTAGATGGTTTACGTACGAAGTTAGGGTACTCACATTCTCTAGCGTTAAGCAGTGTTGTCATAATCCCTAATCACATTAACGCAACACCGTGCAATCCACATGTTCTGTTCAAGCCTACGAATTCCGAAGTACAGCATACATATGCAACAAGCAGCTGTAGAAGCCCGTTACACTACCTCGTGCACGATGAAATGTCTTCGCTAATAAGCCATTATCCGTAGTACAATAGTCCAACACATGCCTCGTATCCGCCTCGGCACATCGTAGTACGGTCTACCACAGGAATCGAAAGCCTCCCTAGTCCGCGTCAACTATCACCGGTAGCTGATAATGCCAGCGCACCGAGACTCCAAACAAAGCCACTGGGCTTTAAAACCGCGTTGAAGCTCACCCGACTTTATAACGTGTTGCTCCGTTAATGCTGATTGTCATGTCGCGTGACTGACTATGTTAATATTGTTACACCTAGGCACCAACCAGTATAATAGACAAATACCCCCGGTGGCTCTTATAGCTGGACGCCAAACGTATCCTATTGTCACACCACATAGTCTTCGGGCTAAACATGCCGCAAATCCTTACTGTGCACGCCAAAGAAAATCCTTCAGAAAAGGTAATTCCCGCGGCGATCTTTCTTTTCAGTGCCACTCCAATACAATACATGTCACAGTAAGGTATATCAATATTTGTATGTAAATCTAGGCACAGGAAAAAATGCATGCCTGTCTGTGCAAGTGGCGAACCTAGTGTCTATATCGTTTACTTGACAGGCTATAACTAGTGTTTGCTCATTTGTGTATAATAGTATTATACCATTTGTAGCATGGTTTATTCTAACCTGGGATTAGCATCTATACTAATCCCAGTTCTAACATATTGTTGAGTTTGAAAATTGTGCTGAATATTTTTCAAATATTTGGCAGACATTAAAATGAAAGGTATCTATCCATAGAAATATCGTTGCCTTCTCTTGGGGATGCCTATAGGTAACCCATAACAACTCGATATAAATGTCTATCTATAAACTAAACTCAGAGACTAATTGCTTCAGAGTGTGACACGATTCCAGGATTTTAATTAAAAGTGAAAAAAGAATAAATTGTGGAAGAAAAATAATTTTAGATTTAATTTGTTTAAATGATTCAATTTGTTTAATTTGTTCAACTGTGTTTAATTTAGAACCAATGGGAGGCTAATTGTATGATGCTTCTTTCTCCAGTCCGCTTGTTTGACAACATAATACCACAACAACAACAACAACAACAATGTGTGTAATGTGTATGATACAAGCCATCCACTTCGATTGAAGATAAATGCGAGCGGTACCTATTGCATAAAGTACATACAATTTTTTTTTAAAAAGTTTTCCACCATATGAATATGAAACGGAGAGAGAAGTGGAAAAATTGTCTTCATTTAAGTGAAATACCCGTGAGTACGACGTTAAACCCCAGTAAAACAAAACAAACGCACTCTACTGACCTATAACTCATAGTCCACCACTATATCGAGTCATTTGAAATTGTGGGTCTTTGTACAACCTGCATCAGTCACTGTGGCGGAGCAATGGCGCTGAAATAAAAAATAATGGCGAATGGGCCGCAATTTTTACGATGTGTAGGACTATTCAAATCATTGCCGGATTCAGCCCGATAATGCAAACTTTGCATCAATATATGTTTTTTATGTATTTCTACGACCCGTTAAAATTTGCAACTGACAATAATGTTAAGCAATCATAATTTGTTAATAAAATCTAATATTTGACGACCGTGTCACATGAAAGCGTTATCAGAACAACCATCTCGAATTGAACCGAAATGTCCGGAAAGTGTTCCAGAGACAGGCTACGGCAATAAGAAAATCGGTTCACCCTAGCCGCTCTCTCTCTCTCTCTCTCTCTATCTTTGTAAGCGTACTTCTGTCTTAGATGTTCACCACTTAGGTTAATGAGGTCCTGATGTCAGCGGTTGTAATTCCATTTGTCGGCAACAGTCAACCAGAGGATCTGCGTTACGGTTTGCACTCTATCTTCAAATCATACAAAGCTTTGAACCTCCCTTTAAAAGGTAAAGTCCATATGGTCGCGAACGTAAAAGCCCTGCCGTAGCCTCTGTATTATCACACATTACTCTGAAGCTGTAACTCTATTATTGCTATATACCAGCGTGATAAATTCTGTCCCCGGGCAATGCATATACGTCGTTATTGACATGTTTGGCAATTATCAACTGGTCCCGCAATATCCTGCAAACGAATATTGACTCTAATAATTCATATTTGATAAGAGATGTTTGTCCGTAATCAAGGTTATTTCACTCGCATTACGCATGCGTCCTGGCGCAAATCGTTCCGTAAAACGAAGTCGTCAAAATCCTAGTTTGTATGTATTTTTATTGTAGAGATTTTTAATTTCCTCCACCGGGATTTGAACTCGGGTCTCTGGCTAGCAGGGCCGGCGCTCTAACCCACTGAGCTATAAATTCTCGTGGAAGAACAAAGGCGAATTTGCATCCAAGTATATGCGGATAATTTGTATGTATAAACATTACTTAAGGGATAATGTAGATATTGAATACCAGACTAGGAAATTGTGTGTTAGGGCAAATGTCATAGTAAGAACATTTCAGGGATGCACGTATTCAGTAAAGAAATCTCTGCTTCGTGCCTACTGTACGATTATTCTCGGCTCCCATTTGTGGTTCACATTTACAAAGAATGTGTATAGCAGTGTGCGAGTCATGTACAGCAACTCATTTAGATGGTTATTGCATTACAGGTGCGCAAGTCTTATGTTTGTCATAAATGGAATTTTGTCTTTTGACGAACTTATACGGAAAATGTCTATCAATTTAAGAAAATTGGCAAAGCTTGTTATACAAGGTGTTATATAGCACTTTAAATCTGATTGGAATCAACATTGTATGTATATCTGTATTAACTATCTATGGAACTTTGTTTCTGAAATAAAAAAATATTATAATAGGCCCGAACTTATTCGTGCGGTCTGCATTAAGTATTAGAGGAATGTGTCATCTTCCAACAGGCGTGTTGTTGGAAGGGAACATTTCATTGCCCCGGTGCTCTCAAAGCTAAGGCATAACATGAAGCCGATCTGTTTGTGATGTCTTTGTATTACGTCGTGTGATTGTCTTGTATTTGTCCTATCTTGTCTTTGTTGCCAGTGGTGATTTCCGTCACCCAATGGCCTGGCACGCTGTCAATTAGAAAAATAACCTTAAGTACGCATTAAACCTCAATCAAACAAACAAACAATACCTTCCAAGAGAACAAAACGCATCATAACATCCCAATTCTAGGGTTGTGTGAGTCTGTTTGTAACTGTTGACCTATTAGGATGTCGTAATTCAGCCAGGATTTGAACGCAAATCAATCAATTGTTTGATCATTATATTTAGATTGGCTGATTGTTCGATACTCGACTGATGATCGATTGATCGATCAATTGACTGATCGATCGATTGAATCGTTGGTACAATACGAAGTGGAAAATCCGTAGTCATGCACGTGAAATACCCTTGAGTACGACGTTAAACTCCAATCAAACAAACAAACAATCTTAATTGACTTTGTTTTAATTTCAATCCTCAATGCTGCTCCGCCCTTAGTCCCAAGGACGTGTCAATATTACGGTTGACACTCTTTGAAAATATGGCTATAATGAAACCCGTAAAGGTTCTTCAGTCATGGCTCTGGTGGAACCCTTTATGGTTGTATATGGAACCTAACAGTAACTGTCCCAAGTATTTCTCCCTTTCCTCTAATACCAAAGAACCGTTTTGTGTCGTAAAAGCTCCAAATAGAACCATCGTCTTTTCTAAAGAATCCTCAAAGAACCATTATTTTTAGGAGTGTATGTCGGGCGGTGTGTCGATTGGCTGACAGGCGCTTCCCCTCCATGGCATCTATGAAATGAACATAGCAACATAACTCATTTATGCAATACGTTAACGGATGAAATTCATGTTCAGTAAATGACAGCATATTTTGGCTTTTACGCATTGTCCATTGTGTGACCACCTTATACCATCTATCTTTTCAACGCAGACTGCAGACAACTTTGGGATCAACCCGCGCTATCACATTTATCTCAGGAAATCACGTTGCCACAGCTACGCAAAAACCAACAGGTTTAAAAAATGTTAATGTGTGATGTTCGTCAAAATAAAATGGCACAAATTTTCAATTTAAGAATAACTGAATTTTGTTAGTAACTTTAAAAAAAAGCATTGCTCTGCTGCTGTAAAACATCACATCATAGTCCTGGTGTATTTATACAGTTGTAATTTGCCGGACGACACCCTGACACTTTACGAATATCACTACAAACCATGGTCTTGGTTTATGACCAAGCCGGCTATACCTTAAATCATGGAGGTAAGACGCCGACGGCTTTAATTATATGTATAACGTGGAGTGGACAAAAGTAAATCTGTGACGATGTCAATGAACGAATAGTTTAACCTCGGAGAAAGAAAATATGTTAATCTATAAAGGCTCTCAAGATTTTAATACAATTGAAGCAATGACGACTTCACTTAACTTCATTCTGATAATAAATTATTCGTATTTTCAAAAATTATATGCATACTATAGTGATTAGCAATTCCAAATCTACACTTGACAAGATGGATGACAAAATGATTTTGAAATTTAATCAGATGGTGAAGTTATCATGAGATTCGAACTAAACACGTCAAAACGATCTTGAAATTCAATCAAATAAATCCCCATTAGATTGAGATCAGTCCACCTGTATACGAAAACTAAACGCAAACCGACGGAAAACAAATCATCTAAAAATTGTGAACCGTATTATCAGATCATAAGGTCTTTATAGCAATGACTGGAGTTAAATTCCGTTTCCAAAATTGTGAAACTGTTAACGATCTATATCACCCTGTCAATGGTTGCCTACCTGGCTGATTGATTGATTGATTGATTGATTGATTGATTGATTGATTGATTGATTGATTGATTGATTGATTGATTGATTGATTGCTTGATTGCTTGCTTGATTGCCTGATTGCTTGCTTGGTTGATTGCTTGATTGATTGATTGATTTGATTGATTGAAAGATTGATTGATTGAAAGATTGATTGATTGAAAGATTGATTGGTTGATTGATTGATTGATTGATTGATTGATTGATTGGTTGATTGATTGAAAGATTGGTTGATTGATTGAAAGATTGATTGATTAGTTGATTGAAAGATTGATTGATTAGTTGATTGAACGACTGATTGAACGACTGATTGATTAATTGATTGATTGATTGATTGATTGATTGATTGAAAAGTGAAAATGTGTAACGTTGTATTTAATAATATATTATTAATAGATAATAAATACATGGCAAGTTACGAGCTACGCAAATTTAGTGTCTGTAATTAATTAGTAAAATCCTTAAATATACTTTGTGTGGATTATTTAAAAGTGCAGTCCGTTGTGAAAATGTGTAACGTAGTTCGGATTTATATAATGTCGATGCTAAAAATGTATTAACAGATCTTGGAATGTACCTGATGTCGATTATTTAAGAGGGCATTCAATCAGATCTGGGCCTACTGTAGTCGTGATGTGTAATTATACCGGCTTAGAAGGACAATTAACCTAGACCAGGAGACCGTTACGGCTTACCCTGAGCGCCATCTTATTCCTCATCGGTAATGAAGTCTTCGGATGTTGAAGCCAGACAAGGCAAACATTATAATCAATCTACCGGCAAAATTCATCCATAATTCGTCTTATCGAATTTTCACATCTACCATACGAAATGATCTTGCTGTAAGAAAATCGGATATCTTGGCCAGGCAAGCAGTGTTCGCATTTTCCGCCCAGGACAAGGCGATGTGTCAAGGCAAACGACCATCACATACCGTCCAATTAATAACATATCCCTGCATCCTATGAATAATTTATTGCCATTTCAAACCACCATCGCTAATATATTCATTTTACTGGTAGATTTTTCAATAAATACCGAGACAGGTGTCTGTTATTTATTAGTAGCACGGCAAGGTGAAATAACACGTTTATTTATTTCCTTGATTGATTATCGTTTTGTAGCCCTATCAAGACCATCAGATCTTAAAAATGTAGGTTGGATTTATCATAAGTCGGCTGCCAACCTTGACATAAAAGAAACACAACTGAATAAAAACAACAATATTTGTTTCGTAAGAACCCGGTCATCAAGGATTATACCGATTTTTTTTACCAACAACACCAAAAACAAGATCATTTTAACCGATTGACCTACAGTTTTGAGCTCATAACTTGCATTTTTTTGTTTTTAAATTTAAATGTATATAGATATAATCCAGAACTTTATCCCGCTTGGGGATCTTATTGCGGCTACTCCTCCAGCCATGTTTTATTTGGTTAAAACCATCTTACCTCAATGGCTTGCCTATAGATCGCTTGGTCATAAACCAGGACCATTTTGATGTAGTGATATTCGGTAAATTATCGTCGCAATGCAAATTACAGCTGTATAAATACACCGGGACTATGCTATGATGTCGTTCAGCTGTAGATCAAAGCAATTCCCTTTTCAAAGATACTAACAAATTTAATTATTCGTAAATCTAAATATTGTTCCAGTTTATGTTGTCCCACATTAATTACACATTTTCAAATTTTGAAGCAGTTGGATTTTTCTGTATCTGTGGCTAAAAGTAGAGCTCCGCCTCGTGACTTCCTGGTAAATTAGCGATGGCGCGGGTTTATCCCAAAGTTGAAATCTGCGTTGAAAAGCTAGATGGTACTTGATGGTTGAAAAATGGCCATGCCTGTGACCCTTTTTCCATGCTTTCTTGACGACTCACAACCAGCCGGTACGCTGTTAGTCATGTTGTCAGAATCTGTGTTACTGACTATTTAGCCTACAGTTTAAATCTCATCTTTCAACTGAAACAGCGCCGTCCTATAAGCGAAATGGCCTTAAGCACGGCGTAAAACACCAATAAATCAATCAATTCAACTAAAGTAGAGCTAAATAGACTTGTGTTTCCCGTTACCCGTTATGAATATGAATATTTTGTTCGCCGGAATCCTATTTATCAGCGTACGCACACTTTCCCCATACTTAAATATACCTACCGAATTCCTATGGCTTTCTAGTTTAGAAGTTTTCTGATTTAAAATCTGTACACAACGCGGACTATGATAATCAGTTGAACCCAAAAAATCACGTCAGCTTGGTGGAGACACTCTCTTAGTACAGCGACTTTAATAAAATATATAAATTATATTATATGGTATTTCATCATTAATCTTTAATTTGCTGAAAAAGGCATATTAATTTGGTTAAAGGCATGTCACAGGGGTCAATGTCTGAGGTCATAGAGTTCACTAGAGTTAATATTCAGCCGGATAATAACAACATCAAATCATTCTATGTAGGCTGGGATTACAATATACAGGGATATGTAATAGAAAGCTTTAACCGTGAATTGCCGATGAAATCACGAACTCTCTCGCGGAGCGCGGGATCTGGCGAGATGCTATAGCGGTTTGCAAGCGAAAAAAACAGTGTGTTTAACAAAACTTTCTTGATTTCACTCTTTAATATTTCCATTTAACAGCTGCTTTCAGTAATAAAAAGACTTAAGTACATATAAACGACTATCTTTAATTCCGTAGAAAATAGTATTAAAATTCGGAGTAAGTGCATATGGGTCAAAACGATCTACTGTTGGGCTAGAAAAACCTTGTAGCCTATTCGCGGATAAAAAAAATGGAGGCCGATTGAAGGAAGAGAATGCGATCGGGACTCTCTTGGTGTCTCAAATCGATAAGGCAGTTTTTCGTTCACCCTCTTGTCAACCAAGTAAATCCGTCAAAGAGATGTTAATGCTCGTCAAGTTTAGTTCACAATTCAGATAAATTAATATTTCGATCACTTTTTCGGACTGCAAAAACTGCAAAAATCAAGCAGATAATATATTTTAATATTTTTGGTTTATTTTTTACGAAGTCATTGGGGGCGTTAATGGATTCAATTACACTTGTTTATCCGCCTAACTGACATTGAATATCAATTGAGGATAAATTAATGCTCGTTCTTATATATTCACATTCCGTATATGTCAAATATTGATATGCTTTTGCGGACCTTTACAACAGGCAAAAAAATCGTGAAAGAGAGAGACTCTCATGAGCTATCTATCACCATAGCAATGCACTTGCGCATTGACAACTGTCAAGCTCACCAGTTTTCCAGAATCTTTACGGAAACGGACGAACGAGCACAATACCTGGTTTTATGTGGATTTGGGCCTGGATAAGGCCGAGCTTCACATCCCTGTCTATTGTAAGCCCAGAGGTGAGAAAGCATGAATTGTATAATTTTTTTTTAAAATCCCTTCACTAGCCATTACCTCAATCGGATAGAATACCAATCATTGAGTCTAATTTCAAATGGTTCACATGACGTCACGTAATCATGGGGAATCCGCGCGACAACATTCCGACTTCTGTCTGGTGGTTGTTGTCATCCATTCTTAATGACGCATGGTCTCTTTAAGGCGATATCCTATGTCGATATTTGCGAATTGTTGACATGCGCGTGGATTGAAAGGAACGACAACTCTTGCCAAAGATTGGCCTTCACTAGATTATTCAATTACAAAAATAAAAACCTGTATTTAATTACAAGCATTATGAGAATCCTCATTATATGAGCTCGTAGAAATGCACTTCGTGTAGGAAACGAGATATTTAATCCGATTAACATGCCAACCGAATACAGTTGAGAAGAAGAATTCGATACTGTTTCTGCTAATCTTGCTTTCAGTGTAATTAAGCGTACGTACTAGGACACGCGACAATTGTCTTATTGGCTATAGAAGAAGGCAATCAAAACTTAGAAGCCAAACCAAAAGTTCAAGTTTACGATACGCCCAACCTTCGCCATAGATATCGGTCTTCGTACGTTCTCGATAAAGCTTGTGGTAGATAAAGATTGTGATAGATAAAGCTTGTGATAGAAGCTTGTGATAGATAACGCTTGTGATAGTTAACGCTTATGATAGATAAAGCTGGTGATAGATAAAGCTTGTGATAGATAACGCTTGTGATAGATAAAGCTTGTGATAGATAAAGCTGGTGATAGATAAAGCCTGTGATAGATAAAGCTTGTGATAGATAACGCTTGTGATAGATAACGCTTATGATAGATAAAGCTTGTGATAGATAAAGCTGGTGATAGATAAAGCTTGTGATAGATAACGCTTGTGATAGATAACGCTTATGATAGATAAAGCTGGTGATAGATAAAGCTTGTGATAGATAACGCTTGTGATAGATAACGCTTATGAGAGATAACGCTTGTGATAGATAACGCTTATGATAGATAAAGCTTGTGATAGATAAAGCTTGTGATAGAAGCTTGTGATAGATAACGCTTGTGATAGATAACGCTTATGATAGATAAAGCTGGTGATAGATAAAGCTTGTGATAG
>JAQQZZ010132471.1:1996-13690 GCA_030265115.1 Mopalia vespertina | reverse complement strand
TGTGGAGCTCTTCTGTTTAGTGATTAAAGTAGCAAGACATGGCCGCGTAGATGAATTTGACTGTAGTTTAAGCAATATCCAATGTTTAAGATCCAATTATAAAATGGATATAGCTCGATTAGGAAATTAAAGAGCACAATTCAACACAGGAAATGATGCCCGTTTTACATATATGCATTTTATTGCAGAGAGGCGTATCGCTTTAACGAATATCACAAACAAACATGGCCATGGTTTATGATCAAGCCGACTTTACCTTTTATCATGGAGGTAAGACGGCGACGGTTAAACTCAATATGCGTAAAAGCCTGCAATCTAATTAAAATCAGATCTCAAAAACGCTCCCCGTGTTGTTTATCGCTATATTGAGATCTAACACAATCACTCTACTCATACTGTTCAATTAGGTCAAGCTTACTGGGGTTCAAGGAAGGTCACACTTTCAGTTTTCCAATAAAAACACAGATAACACGGGCCATGGTAAACACCGAATTCAGCCAAAACAAGCTGAATTTTTTCTTCTGGTTGATGTTGTAAGTCGCATGTAGTAAACAGAGAAAAACGCAACTCCACTCAAAGTTTATTATTTGAATGGTATATGTTGATTATGCGATTATCCGTTGGTCATGTAAAAATACGCAGTCGGAAAACTTCGAGGGAAATCTTCGGCTTTTACAAACCAGAATTGAGAAACAGCTCTGTGATTGGTCAAATTAAGAAACCAATCGACATTGTAAGTAGGGTGATTGCGTTAGATCTCAATATAGCGCCAAACAAAACACGGAGAGCGTTTTTGAGATCTGATTTTAATTAGATTGAAAAAGCCTGATACCTGCTGATGGGGGACCACATCAGACATAGAGGGTCATTAGAAGAACCGAATAACACACCAGACAGAGTGGGCTATCAGAACAACCAAATAACACACCAGAGAGACAGTCAGAAGAACCCAATAACACACCAGAGAGAGAGGATTATCAGAAGAACCCAATAACACACCAGGGAGAGAGGATTACCAGAAGAACCGAATAACACACCAGACAGAGAGGATTATCAGAAGAACCCAATAACACACCAGAGAGAGAGGATTATCAGAACAACCAAATAACACTCCAGAGAGAGAGGATTATCAGAAGAACCGAATAACACACAAGACAGAGAGGATTATCAGAAGAACCCAATAACACACCAGAGAGAGAGGATTATCAGAACAACCAAATAACACACCAGAAGAGAGAGGATTATCAGAAGAACCGAATAACACACCAGAGAGAGGGTTATCAGAAGAACCCAACAACACACCTGACAGAGAGGGTTATCAGAATAACCAAATAACACACCAGAGAGACAGTCATCAGAAGAACCCAATAACACACCAGACAGAGAGGATTATGAGAAGAACCCAATAACACACCAGAGAGAGGGTTATCAGAAGAACCGAATAACACACAAGACAGAGAGGGTTATCATAAGAACCGAATAACACACAAGACAGAGAGGATTATCAGAAGAACCCAATAACACACCAGAGAGAGGTTATCAGAAGACCGAATAACACACCTGACAGAGAGGGTTATCAGAACAACCAAATAACACACCAGAGAGATAGTCATCAGAAGAACCGAATAACACACAAGACAGAGAGGGTTATCAGAAGAACCGAATAACACACCAGACAGAGAGGATTATCAGAAGAACCCAATAACACACCAGAGAGAGGGTTATCAGAAGAACCGAATAACACACAAGACAGAGAGGGTTATCAGAAGAACCGAATAACACACAAGACAGAGAGGGTTATCAGAAGAACCCAATAACACACCAGAGAGAGGGTTATCAGAAGAACCGAATAACACACCTGACAGAGAGGTTTATCAGAAGAACCGAAAAACACACCTGACAGAGAGGGTTATCAGAAGAACCGAATAACACACCTGACAGAGAGGGTTATCAGAAGAACCGAATAACACACCAGAGAGAGGGTTATCAGAAGAACCGAATAACACACATGATAGAGAGGGTTATCAGAAGAACCGAATAACACACCTGACAGAGAGGATTATCAGAAGAACCCAATAACACACCAGAGAGAGGGTTATCAGAAGAACCGAATAACACACATGACAGAGAGGGTTATCAGAAGAACCGAATAACACGGCTGACAGAGAGCACTACGCAATGTTCATGTGTTTAGATTAATTTTACACTAACGCTGAGCTCTCAACATGCGCACCGATAAATTGCTCAGGGATCAGGCCTACCAGGCGTAAGACCACTATTATGAGTGTCACCTTCGAATATATTTCTTAATAAAATAGTGTGTTGTCTTGTTTTATTTGTTCCGGTCCTGGAAATTTGTGTTTGGTGGAGTATTTGGTATTGCTGTGAAGAAATTGAGTGGAGGTTTCTGGTCAGTGTAATGTTTTACACATTTGATGGACGTTAACACAACGGCTTATGTCATATTAAGAGTGGTCTTGCGCCAACAGGTTAAACCAATAAACAGGTTAACAAAAATACAAACGAACGAGAAAAAAATCGCATCAAGAATTCCATTTAAAAGCGGAAATTATAATGGAGGCCTAGTGGTAGAGTGCTGCGTGTGTTTAAATATCGCTATGTCAAATGTCCATACAGAGTACTTTGCGTTTGGCATTGGAAATAATGTTTTTTCACTTGGCGGCTGTTTTTGTTCATTTTAAGCGATTGATAAAATTTAAAAAAAGTTTCGTCGGTATTTATGACGTTGAGTCTACTCCACAGGTGTAAGCGGAAGAAACGAACTTTGGCACGGGAGATGCTAATGTATTTGCAATGGACTCGATGTTTACCAGAGCTTCCAGTCCTTGCATTCAGTATCTATAGCTGGAAGCCATTCTCGTAATGTTAAGCCATATTCTACCACGTTATACTATATGCTACTGAAGATGGGAAACCGGCCTTACTAAACAAAAGTTTATACTCACCTGAGATATTTAACACATCAAATTTCTAATCACGGTGTCATTTTGTAAAATTTAACATCGGTTCCCTTGCTGTCGTCAAAATTTTGCCATCGCTGGAATGCTGCTTTTCCTTACCCAAAGGCCATTTTTAAAAAAAACTTTTTAAGTCGCCGTTATGCAAGCGCGTCGCCGAGACTACCGTTGGTTTAATGTTCACGTCTCCAAATTCAATGCTATTTGATTAACGTTAGGTACTACCTACATCCCAGCACACATATATTTTTATTGCAGACAAGATTGCAGCGCTCTGACAGACTGGGCTAGCGATGCCCACGATAGAACGACCTCGAATTTTCATCCAAGTAAATACAACCGTTTGTTTCAATTTAATGTGTGGGGTTTTATTTTTTAAAGCTACAATATGCGATATAGACTTATTATTTTATAGAAATATTATAAGAACTACAAAAATAGCGTGTGAGAAATGAGATTAGCAGCATGGATGATATTATCTTTCTTTTATTTAAGATTCATTGTAGACTGAAGACTTAATTTCCAAGCTCCAGTTGCATCTGACAAGAGTTAAAGGTTTTCCTTAAATCGTATAACAATCTCGTCGCAAAAAATAAAGATAATTTCATCGATTCAGATATCCACTCTAGATATCAAAACCATTTCTTGAATTGACTTATAAAATGTGACTTAGATTTCCAAGTATAAATCACTCCTTGTATTTGCTTACATGAAAAAAAAACCCCAGAACAATCTGTCATATATTGCATTGCGAGTAGGTGAGGGCCAGTCAATAATACGGTGATCTGTTGGGCCTAGCGGTATATTTTTGGTAACATTTTCTACTCTGACTTACTATAACATTAAGGATGTTCAGTTAATGATTTCACTTTTTTATGCCCAATGGTTGATAATTCACTCCAGCGGTTCACGTGTTCCAGAAATCACTAACCTATATGTATAACACGAAACGAAGTATCTCAAAGCATGACATTTTTTCCTGGACGACACCACAACGTGGCATTTTGCCTTTGACGACAACACAACGTGGTATTTTGCCCAGGACGACACGACAACATGGCATTTTGCTCGATACGACACCACAACATGACATTTTGCCTTGGACGACACCACAGCATGACATTTTGCCTTGGACGACACCACAACTTGACATTTTGTCTTGGACGACGCCACGATATGACATTTTGTCTTGGACGACACCACACATGACATTTTGCCTTGGACGACACCACAACATGACATTTTGACATGGACGACACCAGGACATGACATTTTGCCCTGGACCACACCAGAAAATGGTATTTTGCCTTGGACGACACCAGAACATGACATTTTTTCTTGGACGACACCAGAACATGACATTTTAACCTGGACGACACCAGAACATGACATTTTGCCTTGGACGACACCACGTACATGACATTTTTTCTTGGACGACACCACAACATTATCTTTTGACCTGGACGACACCACACCATGACATTTTACCTTGGACCACACCACAACATGACATTTTGTCTTGGACGACGCCACAATATAACATTTTGTCTCGGACGACACCACGTACATGACATTTTTTCTTGGACGACACCACAACATTATATTTTGACCTGGACGACACCACAACATGACATTTTACCCTGGACCACACCAGAACATGACATTTTGTCTTGGACGACGCCACAATATGACATTTTGCCTTGGACGACACCAGGACATGACATTTTGCCATGGACCACACCAGAAAATGGTATTTTGCCTTGGATGACACCACGTACATGACATTTTTTCTTGGACGACACCACAACATGACATTTTACCCTGGACCACACCAGAACATGACATTTTGCCCTGGATGACACCAGAACATAGTATTTTGCCTTGGACGACACCACAACGTCGTATTTTTCCTTGGACGACAACACAACCTTACATTTTGCCTTGGACGACACCACAACATGACATTTTGTCTTGGATTACGCCACAATATGACATTTGATCTTACACGACACCAGGACATGACATCTTGCCCTGGACCACATCAGAAAATGGTATTTTGCCTTGGACGACACCACGTACATGAGATTTTTTCTTGGAAGACACCAGAACATTATATTTTGACCTGGACGACACCACAACAAGACATTTTACCCTGGACAACACCAGAACTTGACAGTTTCCCTGGATGACACCACAACATTACATTTTGTCTTGGACGACACTACAACACTACATTTTGACTTGGATGACACCACAACATGACATTTTGCCTTGGACGACACCAGGAAATGACATTTTGCCCTGGACCATACCAGAAAATGGTATTTTGCCTTGGACGACACCACAACATGACATTTTGCCCTGGATGACACCAGAACATAGTATTTTGCCTTGGACGACACCAGGAAATGACATTTTGCCCTGGATGACACCAGAACATAGTATTTTGCCTTGGACGACACCACAACGTTGTATTTTTCCCTGGACGACAACACAACATTACATTTGGCCTTACACGACCCCACAACATTATATTTTGACCTGGACGACACCACAACATGACATTTGGCCTTACACGACCCCACAACATTATATTTTGACCTGGACGACACCACAATTTCACATTTTTCCCTGGAGGACACCACAACATTTTATTTTGACCTGGACGACACCACAACATGACATTTTGCCTTGGACGACACCACAACATGACATTTTGCTCTGGACGACACCACAAAATGACATTTTGTCTTGGACGACGCCACAATATGACATTTTGCCTTGGACGAGACCACACATGACATTTTGCCTTGGACGACACCACAACATGACATTTTGCCTTGGACGACACCAGGACATGACATCTTGCCCTGGACCACACCAGAAAATGGTATTTTGCCTTGGACGACACCACGTACATGACATTTTTTCTTGGACGACACCACAACATGACATTTTACCCTGGACGACACCAGAACATGACATTTTGCCCTGGATGACACCAGAAGATAGTATTTTGCCTTGGACGACACCACAACGTGGTATTTTTCCCTGGACGACATCACAACATTACATTTTGCCTTGGACGACACTACAACATGACATTTAGCCCTGGACGACACTACAACATGACATTTAGCCCTGGACGACACCACAACATGACATTTGGCCTTACACGACCCCACAACATTATATTTTGACCTGGACGACACCAGAAAATGGTATTTTGCCTTGGACGACACCACAACATGACATTTAGCCCTGGATGACACCACAACATGACATTTGGCCTTACACGACCCCACAACATTATATTTTGACCTGGACGACACAACAATTTCACATTTTTCCCTCGACGACACCACAACGTTATATTTTGACCTGGACGACACCACAACATGATATTTTGCTCTGGACGACAACGCAACATGACATTTTGACATGGACGACACTACAACATGGTATTTTGACATGGACGACACCACAACGTGGCTTTTTACCCTGGACGACACCACAACATGACATTTTGCCCTAGACCACACCACAACATGACAGTTTGCCCTGGATGACACCAGACCATAGTATTTTGCCTTGGACCACACACAGAACATGACATTTTGCCCTGGACGACACCACAACATGACATTTTGTCTTGGACGACACCACAACATGACATTTTGCCTTGGACGGCACCACATCATTATATTTTGACCTGGACGACACCACAACATGGCATTTTACCTTGGACCATACCAGAACATGACATTTTGCCCTGGACGACACCACAACATGGTATTTTGACCTGGACGGCACCAGAACATGACAGTTTGCCCTGGATGACACCAGAACATAGTATTTTGCCTTGGACCACACCAGAACATGACATTTTGCCTTGGACGACACCACAACATGGTATTTAGACCTGGACGACACCAGAACATGACAGTTTGCCCTGGATGACACCAGAACATAGTATTTTGCCTTGGACCACACCACAACATGACATTTTGTCTTGGACGACACCACAACATGACATTTTGTCTTGGACAACACCACAACATGACATTTTGTCCTGGACACCGCCACGACATGACATTTTGTCTTGGACGACACCACAACATGACATTTTGTCTTGGACAACACCACAACATGACATTTTGTCTTGGACGACACCACAACATGACATTTTGTCTTGGACGACACCACAACATGACATTTTGTCCTGGACACCGCCACAACATAAGATTTGGTCTTGGACGACACCACATGACATTTTGGCTTGGACGACAACTGAACACAACATGGCATTTTGCCCCATGTTTGAGGAAACGTTGGTACAGCTCAAAACGCAAGATATACTTGAACTTTAAGTTAGTTAAGATTTTTTCGGCTTACAACTATACTAATATTGTGCGAATCATAACACCTGTGGGAAGTTTGTAATAGTTGAATAGTAAATTACCTCTAAGTCAATTGTTTTAGATAAAATTTTGTAGTTGACGTGAGTTAAAACAAATAAGGAAACTTAAAGGACACATGACTTGTAAATAAAAGATAAAGAGAACGAACCGTGTGCACACATGTAGCTCGGTGGTGTCACGGAGAAGGCCTGTAAATTTAACGTGAGTCTTGTTCAGGTGAACACAATCACAGGTTCTCCACAAATACCTTGTAAATAATGTGCTGGTTACTCAGAGTCTGCAGATGACAAGATTATAAATTGTTTTCTTCTTCACCGAGAGATATCGCTTTAGGCATACTATCCAAACTGCCAAGGACTTGATGTTGGAGAACCCAACACTATATCTGAAGTATAGTTTTCGGTCACGCAGTCACCAAATATCCAAGTACCCGCTTATTGGTGTCCGGTAAACGGCCCGTCGTATTTAAAGGTAAACGTATCAAAGTCCTTATGCGTTTATTTTCATATTTGAATTTTGTGAAAACTGCACATCAATACCTTAACATAACTAATGTCGCTCAACCACTGTGCAAACGAGACGTCTAATGGCGTTCGCTATGCCATCATTAGATACAGATACAGTAAATAGGAACGAGTAATGTTTCTCATATATATGGAGTTATTAATTAGGTCGGTATCACCTTAGTAAACTGAATGTATACACTGTTTCACGCATTGGACAGTACACCATGAGATTAACAAATTTGAACCTTTCAAAAAGCAAATAAGCGATATACTAATAGCGTTGCATTTCGTGTGACGGCAATTACAGAAATGATAAGAAATTTATCAATTATAATAAGAAACTGTTAGCAGATAGGCCTATTTGAACTGATGTTATCACTGACATTCCGCAGGAAATTGGCTAGGTTATACATTCATAAGATACGGTAGATGGGTTTGCAACAATGTCAACTACTGACCGTCAAAGCGTATGAGAACTGGTTGTGATTGAGCGTCGTGGACCCAGTCGGTTTAACGAGCTAGGCAGAAACACACCGTTACCAATACAGTACTTGTTTGTCAATCCATATATTGATTAAACAGTTAAATGTGAGTTAGACAACTCCCCGACCCATTAAACACTTTCACCATGGCCGTGTCTTCTTTCCAAGGCAACGCTTTATTGGTCCCTTGATCTGTAAATATAATAACCCCCAGTTAATACGAGAGAACTGCTTCAATATCATATAAACGTATGAGAAACAAAGCCTCGGAGTGGAAACACATGAGGGTGTACGCAATGGAAATAACGTCAACTGACCCCGACACCAAGGTAAACCCCAAAGATAAATGTCTTAACTTAAGTCTAAACATGAATCAGTTTGTATTTAGGAGGGTAACGGTAAACGACAGGTGTCTCTGCAGTTCAAGCCATGTAATTTCTATTAATTCCACGATTTAACGATTCTGTATAACATCTGAACATTTTCAATAGATCTAATCTACACACTGATCGATAGGCAAACCTTGTTAAGACTGCTCGACATAAAACTGTCATTAGAGCTCACAATACCTGGGGAGCTCGAGCCACTAATGAATTCACGGCAAATCATGAGCACCGTAGCCAGACAAAGGTATCGGTAAAAATACCACCTTTTATCAGAAGTAAAACTGATCAGATATTGTCGGATAAATATTTTATACACACTTTAATGTTCTGATCATATTCTACCAAGATGGCAGGTGAACTGGTGAAAGTAAGCATAAGTGGTAGACACTACGATGTTCCAAAGACCCTGGTAGAGAGGCCAATTCGTCAACAAGCCTTCAGAGCAGCAAAGAACGCGGGCACTGATGATATCTTATACTATTTCCCCCGCCATGTTGGTTGCTTCGAAGCGGCTCTGGACTACCTTAACCATCAGGAACTCCACATGCCCCAAGAAGTCTGCCCTCAAGTCTTTATCCGGGAAATGGACTTTTGGGGTGTAGATGTTAACGAATTAAAAAGCTGCTGTAAGGTAAAGCTCGATCAGTTTTTGGATGAAATGAAAGCGTTGAAGACGATATCTAAAGCTGACACCCCATCTACAGTGAACAAAGGGACATGGAGAGGATTTTTCCATCAGTCTTTGGAAGAACCACAATACAGCTTGTTTGGGCAGGTAAGTGTGATGCTTTATCCAGACCTTCATGTAAAATGATTAAGAAATGTTTTAGATTCAAATGTCATTTTATCATGAACATAATGCCGCAACCATATGTAAGTAAATTAGTCAATCAATCAAAAAATCAATCAATCAATCAATCAATCAATCAATCAATCAATCAATCAATCAATCAATCAATCAATCAATCTTTTTATATGTGCTAGGTTTATTTCTGGGTTTCTATGGCGTTTGTGCTGATGTCTATCTTTGTGCTCTGTGCGGAGACGATGCCTACATTCAGGTCACGGTTGTCGAAGAATGAATGGATGGAGTATTTTGGAAGAGATTTTGACGATTATAAGGAAATAATAGATATGAGGGAAATGATAGAGAAGGAAGGGCACCCGGAAAAATTGAACTCCTCTGATAACGAGAGAACTGATTACCAAAATGGACGTCGGTTACCCGATACATTTGGAGCACTTGATAGCAGCATCAAGTACTTATCCCTTGTATGTGGCGCGTTCTTCACTATGGAGCTTGTTTTCCGTATGGTTATATTTGTTAACAGAAAAAGGTTCCTCTGCAGCCTTCTCAATATAGTTGATACTGTTGCTGTTATAGCCTTTTTCTCAAGAGAAGTCTTGGTGGCAATATGGCCGTCTCTAAAGTACACAGAATCATATATTGATGCCATCACCGCAGTGAGTGCTATCCGGGTGTTTAGGATCTTCCGCCTGATGGAACACTCGACTGGACTTCGAGTATTTCTCTTTTCATTGAGGGCTGGGATGCGGGAGATCTGGCTTTTGATTCTCTTTCTGGCGATTGGAACTCTTGTTTTCTCCAGCATACTGTACTTCTGCGAGCGACCACACACTATTGTGAGTATACCTGACGGGTTTTGGTGGGCAGTGATCACGATGACGACGGTTGGGTACGGGGATGTTTACCCGAGAAGTGCCGCAGGTAAAATGGTCGGATCTCTGTGTGCTATCAGCGGTGTTCTCGTCATGGCCGTCACAGTGCCTATCTTCGCCAGTAAGTTCGCCATGTACTACCATCGTGTCGGCCGCTGTAGAACTGTCATTGGTAGTTCCCACAAACCCTTCAGAAGGTACTCAAGCTTCGTTAAACCTATGCCAGAGTATGGGTCACAGAAATCTACATAAGACACTAAAAACCGCGCGTTTCTCCAGTGCTTTTTGTCCGTGGACATCTGTTTTGTGCTTTGAGGGCGAATTTAAAGTGATATCAGTGATGTAAAGTGATTGGCAACCAGCTTAAAACAATTTAACCAAATGTTATAATTTAATGCCTAAAACATTAATTTTTAAAAATAAATACACTTAACGCTTTAATTTTAAATTTGTAAAGCAAAATTATTTATCAAAATAAAACGTTATATTTTAACAACAGCACTTAAGAGTCATTTTAATGGCGTATTGAGGTTTGTCGTATTTCCGCTCAAAGAGGGAAAATAACATAAATCATAGTCAACTTATACTCCCCATCTAAGCCGTTTTCTCACTTCTATCTATTTTATGCACATGTTGAATTCTTTCTCATATATATGAACTTCTTTTTCACATATGTAAAATACATATTTATTTGACATATGTTGAAAATAACTCAGATACCTGATGGTCGACATACGGACTCGATCCCGTGAACAATACATGGAAGTAGGATTAGTAAGTGCACACGCTAGCGACTAAGCCATGGCCGAGGGCTGGCGAAGAATAAATCAGAAAACTACATTTCTTTTACAGGCCTACAATTGCGAACGATTCCGAAGTGAGCTTTGCTACGTCTGATTCATCGGGAACATAAACTGATGTAGGCCTAGACTACAATAAAAATACTGAATACGATTAAACCCGTCGCCTGATATAATATTCACTCTTTATTTGTCACAGTAATTGGCATTTTTCAGAATAGAAAGTATGCCTTTGTGTTTGCGTTGTAAGACTGTTTATGCTAGTGTTAGTCGTTATTAGGCTTTTGGAAGTCTGCGCTTTGCTTTTGTTGTTGTTATAATCTCGCTGCAGGGGGACCTGCTGAGGCTAAACTTGCACAGCATGTGCTGAGGCTAAACTTGCACAGCATGTGCTGAGGCTAAACTTGCACAGCATGTGCTGAGGCTAAACTTGCACAGCAT
>JAQQZZ010132460.1:0-13691 GCA_030265115.1 Mopalia vespertina | reverse complement strand
AGCTTCCCTGTTATTCCTGGCTGTCTGGTGGGTCAAAAGGGGAACTTCCAGCTTCCCTGTTATTCCTGGCTGCCTGGGGGATCAAAAGGGGAACTTCCAGCTTCCCTGTTATTCCTGGGTGCCTGGTGGGTCGAAGGGGGGACTTCCGGCTGCCCTGGTATTCCCGGGTGCCTGGTGGGTTGAAGGGGGACTTACAGCTGCCCTGGTATTCCTGGGTGGCTGGTGGGTCAATGGGGGGAACTTCCGGCTGTTCTGATATTCCTGAGTACCTGGTGTGTCAAAAGGGGAACTTTCAGCTGCCCTGGTATTCCTGGGTGCCTGGTGGGTCAATGGGGAACTTCCTGCTGTCTTGGTATTCCGGGGTGCCTGGTGGGTCCAAGGAGGGACTTCCAACTGTCCTGATATTCCTGAGTGCCTGGTGGGTCAAGAGGGGAACTTCCTGCTGTCATGGTATTCGTGGGTGCCTGGTGGGTCAAAAGGGGAGCTTCCTGCTGTCCTGGTATTCCTGGTTGCCTGGTGTGTCAAAAGGGGAACTTCCTGCTGTCCTGGTATTCGTTGGTGCCTGGTGGGTCAAAAGGGGAACTTCCTGCTGTCCTGGTATTCCTGGGTGTTTGGGGGGTCAAAGGGGAACTTCTGGCTGTCCTGATATTCTGAGTGCCTGGTGGGTGAAATGGGGAACTTCCTGCTGCCCTGGTATTCCTGGGTGCCTGGTCGGTCAAAGGGGAACTTCCTGCTGTCTTGGTATTCCGGGGTGCCTGTTGGGTCCAAGGAGGGACTTCCAGCTGTCCTGATATTCCTGAGTGCCTGGTGGGTCAAGAGGGGAACTTCCTGCTGTCATGGTATTCCTGGGTGCCTGGTGGGTCAAAAGGGGAGCTTCCTGCTGTCCTAGTATTCGTGGGCGCATGGTGGGTCAAAAGGGGAACTTCCTGCTGGTATTCCTGGGTGCCTGGTGGGTCAAAAGGGGAGCTTCCTGCTGTCCTGGTATTCCTGGGTGCCTGGTGGGTCAAAGGAGAACTTCCTGCTGTCTTGGTATTCCGGGGTGCCTGGTGGGTCCAAGGAGGGACGTCCTGCTGCTTTGGTATTCCGGGGTGCCTGGTGGGTCCAAGGAGGAACTTCCTGCTGCCCTGGTATTCATGAGTGCCTGGTGGGTCAAAGGGGGAACTTCCAGCTTCCCTGTTATTCCTGGCTGTCTGGTGGGTCAAAAGGGGAACTTCCAGCTTCCCTGTTATTCCTGGCTGCCTGGTGGATCAAAATGGGAACTTCCAGCTGTCCTGGTATTCCTGGGTGTACCCGGCATATGAGTAAAACAACTTTATCTCCATCATAAGACCCTATACATCAAACGTCCAAACCAACCATTCAGTTTTACATAGAAGCTATAACAAAGCTGGATTTGTGCAAAATGCATTAAGGACATCTTTGTAATTGGAAACTGTACAATTATACCCCGATTCTTTTTTTATTTTTTTTGTAGACTACGGTGACTCTGGAAGGTGATAAACTAACAATGAACCAGACTGGAGTAGAAGTACCGTCTGTCATTGTCCGTGAACTGCAACAGAATGGAAAAATTATGCAGTTGGTAGGTAACACTGACACTATGGAATACTTGTAATTAACAAATCGTTGCGTCACAAAAGTTTTCTTTCCTAGCACATTTTGTAGCAGCATTTAAAGGTAATCTTGTCTATAATTGTCTACAGTGGCCGCAATTTATCACGAGCCAGCTTTTAGGGTAACACGCCATCTGATTGATTGCCTACAAGTTCATAGGCAGCCTATCAATTGAGTCACAAGATGTGGCGGGGGTGGTTTTTACAAGGTTTTCCACCGTAATTTAGCAAGGAGCAGTGTGAAGTAGACAATCCGTTGTCATATAAGTGAAATACATGTACCCTTGAGTACGACGTTAAACCCCAATCAATCAAACAAACAAATCGATTCCTTGGGTCGATCTTAAGTATATGAGGAGGTCAACACGACATGACTTCGGGTTGTCTTTACGCGATTACCTCTCGGGTTATCCACTGTTTTTAAATATGGCAGAGTGAGAAGTGGATAATCCATGGTCATATAAGTGAAATACCCTAGAGTTTGATATTAAGCCCTAGTAAAACCAAACAAACCAAAATTTTCTGCTCTAAGTAAATAAACGAACACTGAATTTGTCCAGCTGTTCTAATCCATGTCTTATTCATGGTAATCAAACTGTAGACTTGTAACAATCTGTATAAAACCCTGTTAATTTTCAAAAGTCCATAAATCAATCAATTGTATATTTTGTTACTTTACACCTATGATAAAAAGTGTGTAAAATTGGACAAGTTCCACTATGACAAAAAATTTCTCTTTCGTTGATTCAGAGGGGTTTCTACGTTCAATTTGGTTCAGGAAAACGTATGGGTGCCTACAACAGTATAAGCCCAAATTACCAGATGTCCGTGTACTACTATTTTCATAATATATCTATGTAAAAATCAAGCCGAAAGTGCAAGGGGATAAAAGACCCTGATTAAGATCTGACGAATTTGAGATAGGAATCTGGAGAACAAAACTCTTTAAACTCCCCTGTTATTTTATATTGGATTACGTTTAATACTGTTTTCTTATATTGAATTATAGACGTTGATTGCCAAGAAAGATGGGAAGGATGTGACTTGTACTAGAAAGTACAAACGAGCAGAGAGTTAAACTTTGAACCATTTCAAATGGTTTTACAATGAAATTTAAACTTTCAAATTTTTATTATAGTATAAATTACTTTGTGTTGTTTTGGTGTTTTCCTTGTTAAAAATTTTATTCTGGCATTTATGCAATGCAATGTTTGTGCATGTGGCTATTCTGTACTTCCAATTATTCCCACAATTATGAAATTTTGTATCAAAAACTATTTTTATGTCCACTAAAAACCTATTCATTCATTTTTGTGTAGCTATATTTCAAACCAAGATTATGCAATATGGCCGAATTAACAAGAGTTTTCTTTACTTTGTGGTAACTGTTTGTCCTGAAAAATGGCCCAAGACCAGTGCTGGAATAAGTGAATTACCCGCGGCATCCTGTTGCATGGTACTAAACACCAATCAATCAGTCAATTGGCTGAGTGGTTTTCCACAAAGTTATCCAAGTCTGAATAAAATGGCGGCATGGGTCGTTGACTGTTTGTTACATTAGTTAACAATTTTGGTCATTATGTTGAAAAACTGTACCAGTGATATTTTAGATTTGTTTAAGATGTTTCACAATTAAGCGTGATGCATCTCAATCATGACAATTTATAAGATTTTGTATTTGGCACTTGTGGTAAAATACTTAGTTTTGTTTTACCTATGATTAGTGTATTTTTGTTAACTATTTGGTTAGAAACAGGGTAACATTTGGTAAAAATGTTTGTGAATTTGTTTTAGGAGTTGTTCTTATTTTATAGTATTGGACTATATAGTTTAAGGGGAGGTCACTCTAATTGACATTTCTAGTGTGTCACTTCGCAACGATTGTCTCCCTTACATATTTGTGTGCGCCTTGCTTAAAA
Organism: Mopalia vespertina; assembly: GCA_030265115.1. NCBI lineage: Eukaryota > Metazoa > Mollusca > Polyplacophora > Chitonida > Mopaliidae > Mopalia > Mopalia vespertina. The sequence goes on along the minus strand of JAQQZZ010132460.1, from coordinate 10,159 downwards.
TCTTGTGCGTGTCTAGTTTTACAAATGTAGCAAAATCATATTTTATAGAGTATTACCTAGTCAACATTCCTGATATTTGGAACAATTGTTTTAATTAAGTATATAATTTAATACTTATGATAATTTCATTGAGAAAGTACACATTTCAAAATTTAACCATATAAAAGGGAATTAGATGGCAAACATAACTATGATTGTTCAAGAATAACCAATTTATTAAAAGCTCTTGTTGAAAGTGTGAGTTTTACAGTTTTTTAATGGTACCGGTTCTGGAAAGTTAACATGTCTTAAGGTTTGATTCAAATCAACAAAATAAACAGACATTTTGTAGTAGAATTTAAACACTAAAATGACCAAATCCTGAAGAATTTAAAATTGTTGTGGATTTCGAATGATCACATTTTTATTGTACTGAAATTATAATACTGACTGTTAGATTATTTTAGTCAATTTAAGCACTTCACGTTTTTACTTTTCTGATCCAACTGTGGTAGGCCTATAGCTTTTTCCATAAAGGATATTTTTTTAATTCAGAACATCTCAATTGTCGCAGTTATTTTCATATATAAACTTAAGTTTATTTGTTAATGGGTATTAGTCAAAGGAAAGTGTGTGCCAATAATTCAATTTTTGAGATATCATGCCAAAAAAGTAGAAAACACAAAACATTTTTAAAGGTGTGTTTTCCTATACTATTGTCCATGCTTTAATTTTAAGCCTATAAACATATCATATGAACGAAAGCTTTAATTTTAGCTAGTCTTGATGTACTGTGCAATTTGTGAGATTTGGGTTTTTTGTTTTGGCTACCATGACGTGCAGTATTGAAGTTTAAGTTTTAATTTTGGACCTTTAATATTTGAGTCTATTGTACCAGCATGTTTTATTTGGTTATATTGTCTCTACAGAACTATACTGTAAATGACATTACTATTGTACACCAGTAAGGAGATAAGTATTTATAACGCAAATATTAAATCAACTTCAGGACAAGATTAAAAACAGATCTACCAGAAAACTTCCACATGTGCCATTCATGTTTAGTTCCTATGTTCGCTAGTACTGTGACTGTGCTGTGTTTATTTGTAAAGGGCATTTATCAAGAACTATGGCATCAATCTCAGTGGTCAATTATCATGTATGCTTAATTTGAAATAAAACTACAAAATCCTTCCATCCATTTGCTAGTACTTCTTGGTTTGTATCTAATTTAGACATGCAACCTTCATATTATCCGTCTGACCGCACATGCAACTGTCGTGAACATTTCTATACTTGCCTCGCCCCCACATTGGATTTATCTCAAACTTGAGATACACTCAGTCTCAAGATCTGACCTGAAGTCTGACCTCTGCTTTTGGTCATTGCCATTTTGTCGTCAAATGAGTTAGATAACCGTGACTTCTGTAAATACCATGCCGTTATACCACAATAAATGAACCAACAAAATTTCATTGATAGCAGGTACGCTTGATAATTAATATGTGCTTTTGCTTTTCCACTTTTTTCCACTGATCCTGCTTGAAGTTTTCAGAGATTTACACTGGCTTTTAGTGACCCTTTTGGCTTATCAGTTTTGAGCTCGCCTGTAAGAAGTAAGGTCGTACTCATGGCGTTGTTGTTAGCCATGTGTATAAGGCTTCTATAGTAAAATAATACACAAGTAGTGTTATTCCGAAAAATTATTATCTCATCAGGAGACAGATGGCTATCTCCTGATGATGGCATAATAAATGCTGAAATATTTAGTCAAAATGAAGTTATCATTTTTCGGAATAACACAACTTGTGTATTATGTTAAACTCTTCAGTGGAACTACAGGATTATAGTAAAATAAACTAAGGAAGTTTATCTCAAATTTTACACGCAGCTTACCTGACCGGAAAGGAAGAGATCATTAACATTATATGGAATTCTGTGCATATTAATTAGGCTAATTAAGTGATACTGTGTTAGAGGAAATGGTGTACGATTTGCGTTTAGCACTGTATATCCAAATTGAATAGCCCGATTTTCCTTAAAAACATAAGAGGAGAGGCATATTATCTGTTCAGCTGATTACATGCATATTTATTGCTAAAACGAGCTTTTCAAGTAAATTTGCATTTAACATCATAACTCCACGTTGAAAGGCCAAATTATTCTGAAATTTTTGGATAATTATCACACGAGAGGGATATTGTCAGCTCGGTTCACTATGTAATTACTCTAATGAGCTTTATGCAGACATATTAAATTATTTTGCATTGTTACCTTGAAGGCGAAAGGAATGCATTCCTTTTCATGAGCGGAACAGGCGAGCTCTTTGGCAAGTATTTTTCTTCTTCACATACATATTTATGTTGCAAATATACAGAATTTCAAACTGAGTTATAGTTATGGGACACATCAGGTCATTCACCCAAAAAAATCTTAATCTCTAAAATGTATAGGTGTCGGTTGGGAGGGAGCATCCTGTTGCCCAGGTGCCCTAAGTAATATATATATATATTTTTTAAAGTAACCCCTTAGCTGGGAACTTTCTCGCTAAACTCGCTTTTTTATGTTATAACGTTAAAAATATTGATTATATGATCGGTAAGGCAGAAAAGGGGGGTCAGGATCCTGGGTCCCGGGAGTCGGAAAGCGATAAGAGATGATGATTTCACAAAGCAGTTTTTGACTAAAATGAAAATCTATAATTATAAATAAATCGCTTACTTTTGAATTCAGACACTGAATATTTTAGGATTATTTTCATAAGAACACTAAGTAAATATCCAATGGAGAAATCAATACCATATAGGCTCACAACAATCTTGATTTCGTGACTATAGATTTACACACACGTCAGAATTTGTTCGTGAAATCGGGCTCTGAGCCTTAACTTGAGCATTAAAAGTTACGTCCCGAAAATGAATGGTCTTTGTTTGTGCGATTTCTACTGTTTTGTTTTTATCCAAGGTATGGAAATCGTCTTACGAACATGACACTAACGATATTACGAGGGAGATAATGTGTTTGTTAAATCCAGCACACTCTGCTTTTATAATGAAATGTAGGCGGAAATTTACATTTTTTTACGTTGAGTTTTCGAACGAAATAAACGCTTGTCACAAAAAGTTTGAGGCAACCATAACTTTTATAGGACAAAAAAAAAGTAATGTAACCGGTTGCCACTGTTGTTTAGAAATACAATAACGGTTTCTTGTCCTGGGTAAACGAGTGAATGTTTAACTGCTTATCTGGCACGAAGTAAAATCTTGGAGGCTATATGGTCCATACTGGAACTAAATTCCCTCTTTCGTGCCAAACGAGTATGTTTCAAGTATTCAGTGCTAGAAACAACCCTCCTCCCCTCACCCATTTATCCTTATACTCCCGAATTCCAGATCATCATTAAACTGGGATAACATCGAGCACTGAATCCTTTTTTGTAAATCTCTCTAGTCTTCTGTTGCATTCACATTTATTTCTAGAAAACGTTACTAGAGAAACACATTATGCTACCCACAGGAGCTCGGTGCCATAGCCGGTCGATATCGTACGGAGATCGTATACGTATATAGAAAAGAAGAAGGGTGGCCACTTACGGGGTCAACACAGTTTGTACCGTGGTGCAATTTAAGCCATTCAAGTCCATTTATCACATAAAATAAATAAGTTTCACCTGCCCGTGTGATACAAATAGTTCATCTTCAAATCCTAACCCAGAATAGTGATATTAGTTATCTATAATTCCCAAAGCTTGCTTGCAAAACAAAACTTTTCGTTCTTTCTCCAATTCAGCATACAAGCGACGTATCCGGTAAGCTTAGTTAACCCAACCTAACAAGCACCTTACGGTGAATATTGTTCCATGTGACTTACTGTAGAAATTGGAAATTTCAGCTTTGTTTTGTATTAATATATGAAGCAGGTAACATCTAGCTATAAGAACTTGTTGCGTGTGTTAGCAATTTGTTACCGTAGTTGAAAACATGTCGGTCACTGTAGTTGAGTGATTTCAAACAAGTTTGATTCCTTGCGTTTAACCGCCTATATCTCATGTCAACTCGCGTCTTAAGTTGGCGCACTAGGGTGATTTCTTTGAGATTTGATAAGTCATCGACTTAGAGTCGCTGTTTGCGGCGGGCTTAAACGAATCAACCAGTTAAATAAAACAAAATTCCACATACGTAGACGAAACACTAAACATCTTTCTCTGTTTGTCCTACTTCTTTTCATTACCCCTTCCCCCATTCCTTGCCCCCTCCCCCACCCCCTCCCCACACCCGAGCTGTCACTGTGGAATACATTTCAGAGATCTTTTCAATTAATATGGACAAATTTGATTTCTCCAGCTCCAATAAATGTCATGATTTAAGCAATGATGGGGATGCATCAATCAGAAATATTTGCAAGCGGAACAACTTTTTGGACACTTATTGATAACCTAATCGTCTAATTTTATTTGACATTTCATATTTGTATGTTCTACTGTATTTTAAAAAGTTTTTTTTACGTCTTGCGCTGTAACGTTGTTATACTGATATATTACTTAGATCCCAATCTTGATAATGGTTTGATCAATAAACCGATCCATTAATTCCATATCCTTTAAAAAAATATATACGTGTCGATGGCTTAGAGCCAGAACTGTCTATGTCCAATTTGGGCTAAAATGAGTTAAGTACACTATTTAGCATGTACTTGCTTATACTTTCTCTGACAGAAGTGCCTATGTCCAATATTTCAAAATAGACTGTGCCGGAGTAAAGTCAAAAGTAAACATTTCCATCAGAACGGGTTATGTTCTTTGTTGGTGTTTTTTTGGCGTACCTAGAGGAAGATTGAGTACGAGGCCCAAGCATTGCATTTCAAACTATTTGGACATAGATGCGAATTCGTATCCAATAAACTATACAGTATATAAGTAATTTGGACATAGACAGTTCTGGTTCTAAGCCCTCGATATCCTATCTTCCAGTTGTAGTCATAACATGTTCCATCGTTGAAGCTACCTCCAAATTTTTTTAAACTGTGGAATAAGCTAACTGAAGAAGTGAGAAACTTTGTTATTTTCCTTCATTAAGAAAGGTAGCCAGTCTATCTACCATTGCCTTTACTGATTCTGATCGGCATTTCTGAATTATGCTGACAGGTATTTAAGTCTTCAAGTTCTGGCCCGTAAAGCTTATTATTATTCCCTATTCCGTTTGATAACTTTGGGGTTTTATGAAACGAAGATTGAACAGACTTTAAACTTGTCAAAACTTGCTACATTGATACATACAGTATAAGCTTTCAGCTAACGTTTGTTTTGTCACTAAACTATGTGTAAAAAGATAATTAAAAAAATAAAGGTCAAAATGCCAGATACATTTGGGCTACAATATTTCTGTCCCTGCTTTTCAAATAAAACTACTAAAATATGTACGGTTTTATGATGATTGTATTCGAAAAATTGTGAGAACAAAATATTGGGTAAGACGCCCATTATGCCCATACACATTTTAATATTTCAAAACTTAATTGTCACTGAAGTTTTGTGCTATATTGAAATGGATTATTGAATGACATATGCAACCTTGTATAAATAATGACCTAGCAATTACGATAGAGCAGGCTGGTAGTTATTATAGCATTGTGACTCATAATTGTGTACGACTGCCTCCCTTTGTCTGCCAGTCAGCCATATATTCACTTATGGCCGTCCTTCAGTTGTGTTCGTGTGCAGGGTAGGCCTTTTATTTTATTTAAAGGAACATTTGTACAACTGGCTCAAATAAATAATAAAGTTGCTTTATGTCCAGGTATTTAAACCAAATGCAATTTTTTTTGCAAGGTTTTTTTTCTTCAATAAAACAATGTAGACTATTTTTCCCGGTAAACGAGTAACACCCTTAGGAGCCTCCATCAAGTTCACGCACCAACACCGGAAGTTATTGCTTATCGGATAGCCCGGATGAAAGTAGTATCACTTTGGTTATTGTCATTCAACTGGTGCAAAAAATGGAAGATTTTCTGGTCTGAGAGCAAAAATCTATGAGAACAGAAGGTAAGAAGTGTTCAGTAGATCGTGAACAGTGACATCAGATGAGAAAGTCACCGTGTCTCAGTTGTTATTTTGAGGAAGGAGTCTCGTTGTAAGGTGGGTCGCGTCGACGACAGGGTCGAATTGACTGTCTCCAATCCAAAGCCAAAGCGGGGTTAAAATGATAACTTTTGATTTTAATTTCAAAGTCGGTATTTGCTGAACTCGCCATTTACATAACACGAGTTAAAATCTGGACAGGTTACGTGCAGCAATATATTGCGTTGTACTTTTTGCGAATGTCATTATAAAACATTGTCTTTTTTTGGATTTCAGTTGCCTGACGAAAAATACCCACCCAGTGACTCGACTCCAAGAAACTTCATAACCTTTAATTGTATATAAGTGCTGATGTTTGTGGGTTTAAGTGATTTGTTGCAGACAACGGGGTATCTGTTTTTATCTATTTAAGAACAGATTTTGAAATTAAGTGAATGAATACATATTAGCAAAATGTTTAGTTTTATGAAGAAGGAGAAAGATAAAGAAAAGGACAAGGAGAAGAAAGAAAAGAAAGAAAAAGAAAAGAAAGAAAAAAAGGAGAAAAAAGAGAAGACTAAAGATCGGCCTGGGATAACTGAAGAGGAATTAAATCGCCTTGAAGAAGTAAAAAAAGGTGTATTTAGAAGATTCAGTGACAGAGATAAAAATCGTAAACGAAAGCAGTACAGTGACCATAGTGCTGGTGACGGGACAGGCATTCCTACAGACAGCAGTGATAGTAGTCTGAGCTCGAATACACGACTATCTCCCTCGACTGAAGATGTCAACCAGTCTGGTGTTGCTGACAAACATGTTTTTACTAAACCTGTGGCTGCTCCAAGACAAAAATCTTCATTAAAGGACAAAGGAGGACCACCTCCAGTTCGACCAAAACCAAATAAAATCAGCCTTAAATCTGACACAGCACCTGTACTGAACAGTCAGCAACATAATGGTGATGGTCATGATGGAGGTTCCGGTGTAGTTCAGAGGAACACTCAGTTAAATGAACACGGGAATGTCTCCCAGGAGTCGAGGAATAATATCCCACAAATTAACGTCCCTAGCCCTGATGTTATCCCTAATAATGAAGAAATAAGTAGTCCTATCGAAAAAACTTTCAATGCTAATTTACAGCTACCAGAAATAATTCCTCCTAAAACCCCAAAGTCTCGCACAGTGTCTGTGAAGCGTCAACCAGGTGGTGATTTTGGATTTACACTCAGGAAAGGAGTAGTGATTGATGGTGAGCATAAGAAAACTGTGATATTTGCCGAGCCGGGTGGTGGAGCTAAAGGTTCTCTAACAGGTCTCCTCCCTGGCGACCGTCTTGTGGAAGTTAATAATGTTTGTGTCGACAATAAGACTCGTGAAGATATTGTGGAATTAATTCGTAAATCTAATGATGAAGTAGTTCTTAGAGTGCAGCCAATCCCTGAGATGATAGAGTTGAGTGTTCGTCCAGGTGGAGATGGGATTACAGTTGATATGGGAGAACATGTCGTTAAAGGTGGTACTCTGAAGAGAAGTGGCAGTATGAGATACAAGAAACAGGTGAGTCTTACAATTCCACAATATCATGTTTATCATTTTCTCATGAATATATATTGTTCATGTTCAAATTTTGTCAGTTGACATTTTCCCAACAGTATTCTTTACTTTGTTTGATGCAATGTTTACGGTTGGAAAAATCACTGGTAACTAACATGTAATTTGTTCAGGCAAATACTTCTCCAATCCATTATAATGATGTATACATTTATTTGACTGATCTTGTTCAGTGTATTTGGACCTGTTCTTGTCAGGACCATAAACTCTGTTTGATTAACAAATGGATGTTCTTGTATCATTTTCTGCAGTTTTGGTATAATAATTAGGAAGCTATGTGATTCATCACATGATTGACAAACAAAACAGTTGAGATTTGTTTTTAAGCTTAATCCACAGAAGTCAAGGAGCCACAGTTCAAAAATGAATTTTCAAACTGATAGACTACGTTTTTATCCATTTGGTCAATAAGCATACAGATATGGGCATCGTTCCATCAAATACCATTAGGACACAATACATTCAGGACTGGTTGCCATGACAATTAAGATGAACTATGGCTAAGATCGCTTTGTGGAATGGGCACCTGGAAGGGCCAGTGATAGAGGATTACCAATCAAATTTAGACAATAACCAATTATAAAAATTAAGTGACTTTTCTACATGTATGATGTATGTTGGATAACAACATGTGAACTGATCAAGTTCACAGCCTAATTTTAAAATAGCGATCAAAATATTTTACCTTTTAGGATTTTCCCATGTGGGAGAGAGACAATAAGAGTCAGGCTATAAGGATTGTAGATTTAAAACAATAGGCTACACAAAATCTTGGCTAGCAGTTTATACCACATGCATGGGTTCATAGGCGTCCAAATATTGAGTTTTTTACTGAACACAATTCAGTTTTTTTAGTGTCATATTGATTGTTTTCATTTTTTAACATCTAACTTTTTATTTTTATCATACTTAAACAGAAGAAATGGTGGCAGAATTGAGTTTTTATAAAATGATGCATTAAAATGAGTTCTCAAATTGAGTTTATTCTCCAGCTTAACTACCATTTAGGGTAGTTAAACATATTTGGTTGAGGGGCTGACTCCCAAAATCAAACATTTGTAAACTCTGTAAAATCTGTACACTACATGTAGTTTATTTGGTGTTTTATTTTTTTAATTGGATGTTCAAAAAATTTATATATTTGTATCCTGAGTAACCAAGCTTTTAACAACACACATATTATTTTCTGAGTTATTTTATGCAGTCATAATGAGCTTAGAAAAATAATAATAATAATTTGATTTGTTTGATTGGGGTTTAACACCGTATTTAGGGTTATTTCTCTCACATGATGGTGTGCCAGTTCAATGGGTGAAGGAAACCACCATATGCTCCACTGGCAACAAACAAAGACCGACAAATACAGGACAATCACAGGACGTAATATAAAGACATCACACGTAAATCAGCTCCACATTGCCCCTTTAAGCTCTGGGAGCACCAGGGCAACAGGAAGCTCCCTCCCAACCCCCCGCTCCTCATACTGAATCCAAGGGTTTGCTATCCTTGAAAGTAAAAGAAATATAAAATAAAACAAAAGCAAAATCAAGGTGCATGTTCTGGGTGAGATTATTGATCAACCTACAATTATAGTTACGTATATGTATAGTAAAGTGTACAATGTAGGTGGAATCTTGCATGGAGTAACATGACATTTTTATTGTATACTTTTTACATGTGTACGTGACATACTTGAGACGACCATTCAAGACTACTGTAATCATTGAGTTATTCCTGTACTAATTAAGTTTGTTCCACATGGCTGAGAACTGTCCCATTACTGCTTCTCATATATATATTTTAAATTCTAAATAGGTTATTATTAATGTACTGCCTGTATAACTAGCATATTTTTGATAGTAATATCTGTGGAGAGTCACAAAGTGCTCTCGACATAAGTTCTGTCTTCATTAAATAGGATGTAAAAATGGGGTCTCTTCTGGTTATTTATAAACACAGTGGTCTTGTTCATTCTTATATTCATTCATGTACATATATATATACAAAAATATATATACACATCAATATTAAAAAATACATAAATTTGTAACTGGGACATCATCCAAACCCATGGTACATTAAACCCCAATCAAACAAACAAACAAACGTTAAATTTGAAGTTGTCACTGCTTTGCTGATTTTATAAATGTTATTGTCATTATTTGATTATGTGGTATTTTTTTTTTTTAAATATAAAAAGGAAAGCAAAATTACTTTATAATACAACTCTATGTCTCTATCTGATGTACAGACAGTGAGAATGACATACATTTTCCAAATCTGTTACAAAATGACATTTATAACCAACAGTTCAAACGAGTTTGGGAAACTTATAAATCGATCTTCTTTATCAAATGAATTTGGGTAACCATGGGAAGACCGAGTTCAATCAGTTCCTCACAAAATCAAAGGCCTGCTAAATGTCCTGAAACATGTATACATATTTCAGTGGGGGGTGGTTAGAGGGAGCTTCATGTTGCCCTGGTGCTCTCAGAGCTAAAGGGGAACAGGAAG
>JAQQZZ010132449.1:0-13692 GCA_030265115.1 Mopalia vespertina | reverse complement strand
AATTTTGCTTTATTTTTCACCAAGGCACATTTAAGTATTTAAAAAATCAGCAAACCAGGGGAAAATGCAAATGTTAGATTACCTGACAAAATTTTAAAGGACCCAATTTTAGGTTATGCCGGAAAACATTACAGCACAGGCCTGTAGTACCCAATACTACCTCTTGGTAGGCCCATGTTCGACACTTCTACACACAAAAACTTGTACACAAAAATTGCGATGAATCAAAACGGATGAACCATATTTATGTAAACATGAAACCTGGACAGGACGATTCAAAATATGAAATAGGTGAAGGTAAAATAATTGGCTGTAATATTATTACAATTGAAGGATACTCTGACCGTCAATTTGAGACACTGATATCCATAATAGAGAGAACAATTATCTCTATAATAGAGAAAACCTGATCAAAATATTTGAATTAGAAGACCTAAGTTTTATGACAAAATAAGCACAACATATTTTGTTGCACAATATAATTTAAAAAAAAGAAGGACGGATAAGAAAAAATGTAATAACTGCTTTTTGGTTGCAATAATGTGCTATATCATTATGTTGATGTAAAAATATGTTTGTGTACATTAGTGGCAGAAGAAGTAGCAATTTGAAAAAAAATAAACTGTAATGTGATTTTGTTCTCAAGTTATCATTTTCAAAACACAGAGGTGTGAATGTTGTAAAACTATACAATGCTGACCATACTGTTTGGTGGAATTTGTTGGAATCCAATAGTATTTGTCATCATAACAAGAGAAAGCTACAGTTACAAGTTAATCAGTGATTTGTTTTCAAATTATAACATTCACAACACATGCAGATGTTAACATTGTAAAAATAAATGAGGGTTTCGTGGAACTTGATGAAATGCCATCTGATCTTTTGTTTTAATAGCATGAAGCTACAGTCCAAAGTGAAGTTGATCTGTAAACAAATTCTCTAGTTATTGTGTTCACAACACAAACAGTCATAAATTTTGTAAAACTACGCAATAACAGCCACAAAGCTTTGCATAATATGTTAATGCCATCCTATCGGTCACCGTAACATCAGAGAGCTACATGTACATTCCTTGTACAATCAGTGAGTTGTTTTGAACTTACATGACACATGTTAAAAAACATTTGTGACGGATTGGCAGTAGCATTTCTTTACTTCTTCTTTAGAAGCAGAGGACAGCCAAGTGTTAGCAGCTTTGTCGGCAGCCATTAATCCTTATCAACTGTAATGGGCACACCAGAATATATTAACTACATGTACATTTATTTCAAATCCTTCTTCACTGGCACAATAATTGAACATTTAACTGAAAATTAAGGGAAATAAGTTTAAATAAACGTCTGCTTGAGAACAGTTTTAGGAGCCACATCAAAATGTCACAGCCCTAATTAACAAGAAGTTTTTAATCAATATATGTATAACATGCATTTAAGCTAAAACTAAAAAGGGATACAAATTCCCATTGAGTCCAAGGGGTCAAGCAACAAAAATACGTTGTAACACCTATACCACTACTTGTCAGACAAGTACATGTCATGGAATTGCTGACTCACTACAACATCTGTACAGTAAAAATATAAGACACAGTCAGAAATAAAATGATTTTTGTGTCGTTTAGAAAGTGAATATTAATAGTATTTTCGTTATTTTGGGATAGCACTTTCTTAGTAAGACACCTGTAAAGGGGCTGAACCTACAACCCTCAGCATGAGGCACCAAATCACCAGCAATACCGACCACCTTGTCCACTCAGCCTTACACAAAGTGGTCCAGGTGGCCGGTATTGACTGCTGGCCATTTGGAGCCTCATTCTGAGTGTCATGAGTTCAATTCCTTGCCGGGTCTCAGTCTTCAAATCTACTCAACTAGAATCAGTTCAAATTAAGAGAGCGCTATCCCAACATAATGAAAGTAGAATATAATGACATATGGGTGACAGAAATACATTTTTACATTATATGTTTTTATTAATTAGATCGGTGTTTTACACCACATAACATCGACATTTAAATTGTATCCCTCTTTACAATATGATGTAAATATTTCAAAAATGTATGTTAAACATACAGAATCAGTTGTTTAATTATCACAAATACATTTATTATTAGTTCATTAAATCACAAATAAATCTTTATTGTCATTTGACTAAGCATATACTCCATGAGGTACAGTAAAACTATTATACTCACTACTGAGTATTCCCAATGTATGAAGTCAATAAACAAAAGGTAATATGTGATTGATTGTTGTTTAACACTGTGTTTGTTTTATTGGGGTCTTGTGCTGTAATTAATGTTATTTCACTCATATGGTGGCCTACCAACCCAATGGGTGAAAGAAAGCACCCTCGATTTCACTGGTAACAAAAGAGACAAGAGAGTACAAAATAACCACAAGACGAAATATAAAGACATCACACACAGATCTGTTTACTGGTGCCCCTTAGCTAATGCGAGCACCAGGGCAACAGGAAACTCTCTCCTAACCACCTGCAACTTGCCAATGAAAATGTGTGTAACATAACAGTGAGTAGGTACTTAGGGTTAATCCTGAAGTTTGAGAGCTTGGCAGGTGATGTCCGAGATACATTTTACCCCTGGATCAATAAACTCCTGCAGGAAAGCAAACTGGCCCACCTCTTCCTGATTAACTGGAGCAACATAGGGTTTACCTGATAAAGGAAATAGGACTGGACAGTTATTAAGAATAACACAAAGTGATATAAAGGTTTTATACAGTTCAGAAACGTACATTTTGGTACAATTCCATACCACATTACTGACAAACTCACGATTCAACTTCTTTAATTAATAATAATAATAATAAAATGTCCGACTAGGATGAATCATGATCTTAATAACAACTGTTAGAAAATATATTTCAACTCTTGAAAATGGAAGTATCTAAAATGAGTGCAACTAAAAACAAGATATACTGTTCTACTATGGTTTTCCTGTCACATGAATAAAAACATTAGTTTGTGAGAAACAGTTGGAGATTATACTACAAAGGTATTTATTTGATTAAAAGAAGGAAGTAGGCAACATTATATTGAAATTCAACAAGACGAGAAATCGTGCACTTTCTCAAATCATGCCGATGAAATTTGCAAAATATTCCAGAAACCCAACTTTAGTTTGACTAATTTACAAGTATTTACAGACAAATATATGTTTGGGTATAATCTAACAGAAATATCAAAAAGACCACTTACAAGCTTCTGTTTTTAAAATAGCTTTAATTTCCATCATCTTATTTCTGTTTTCCTTGGACACTTTGATATGTTGTACCATAGGTGGAGGGTAATCTTTACCGACAATACAGCCCGCTGTTTCCTGAACATCAGCTGGGGCTTTCCAGGGTTCAAAAAGATAACGTAGGGGCATATCCTTCAGAACTGGTACATAACGTCTGTAAGCGTATTAAAATAGACACCAATAAACCACATTAAATATATAATAATATAATAAAATATATACATGTCAACAATAACAAAATATTGTCCATAAACATAACAAAATACATACAATTTAACAGAACAAATTATACCCACTAAAAATAGTAAAAAAAATATTTACATAACCATTCAAAATATACACTGTAAACATAAAATATGTACCTAGGAAACATAACAAATTTTTTCCTGTAAACTACATAAAACATACCCCATAAAAAAATATATATATATATAATCCAGTAAATTGAGTTCTGCCATTGTTAAATATACTTCTCTAATAAGACGGTGATAAACAACATTAAAAAGCTACACTAATACACCAACAAAATGATGCTCTGGTGGAAGATTAAATCTCTTTCCAGTCAAGACATCATGGCTATGCCTAGTACATACTGCCCTATGCCATGGACCAGCAATTTCTGACAAAATTGAAAGAGTTGCGGAATTTATGTATAATGAGTGTCAGTTATGTTGACCCTCGGCAAACCATTAGGCTCCACAAATAATGTCAACTTCAGGCCTCCCCACAAGTATATCAAAGGCAAGTGTTTCATCACTCCTGAGATCAAATTCAGGTGAGCACAGGCGAACAGGCCAGTTCACATCATGTCAAAAGGCTATATTATGTACATCTGGAGAGTGGCCAGTCATTCACCGTTTTTGGATTTCAGGTGAGCATGAGGCGAGTGCAAGTGATTGAAGTGATCACTCGCCTCTCATAAGGAGGCCCGCACTTCCCACATACAGAAGTTTTTCCACATAATCAAAGCTGACACAAATAAATACTGGTGAGAGAAACATCAGATAAATGGTTCACTGATATGGCTACAGGAGTGTTTGTTTGTTTCGTTGACTGATTGAGATTTAACATTGTACTCAAGGGTATTTCACTTATATGACAAGGTATTGTCTATTTCTCACTCTGCCTTAATTAAATGTGGTGGAAAACACTGAAAAAACACCTCCACAATTGGCAGCCCACATCGGATTGCTGCCTCATATATCTGTGATCGACAGAGGGACTCGAACCTATAAGAAAGGATCAGTAGGCCAACACTCTTAAACTATGGCTGCCTGCCCAGGAGTGAATGTCTTGAGAATGGGACATCACTTTCTCACACAGATGAAAACAAATCCATGACCAAGCTATATAAAAAAACAATCTTACCTAATGTATGCTCCAGTGGGGTCCATACGGATTCCATATCTAACCGGACAGAAACATCGTGGACATTGAAGGACGTCCTCAAAGGCAGAACTTGCCACCCACATCCAGTTTCCAGCACACACTGACCAATCAGCATCAAGTAAATACTTGTAAAATACCTATACAATGTACCAATATGAATAGCTAGACAACAATATCCAAGTTTATCGAAGTTTATAAACCTCAATATTTTAAAATAATTTTTCACCATTTTCTCTCACTTTCTAACATGACTTTTGTCATAATAGACTGTACATGTTGGTACTGTGTAAGTTTTACAAGGATTCCACAACATTGAAACAAGATATTGAGTGGAAATGATCTTGCTGACCGGCTTGAACACCAACATGAATATACATGTATATACAAACCTTCAATAAGGTATATAAAGAAAATATTTGTAACAAATTTTTTTTATATAAAACAAAGACTCTTTTATGTTTTTAAAAATTATTTGGCACAGGGATGTCATTCCATAAAAACAATGAATCAACTGATGTTTTACATAACTCCAAGAGAAGTTTATTTATAGATCTTGATCTCCAGTTGATATGGGTAACCTACACACATCTCAAGAGAAGATAATGGTAAAGAAAATATTTGCTATTTGACATGGGTTAAGAATACATGTAGATCAATCTGCAAACTGGTATTTCAAAGAAATTAAGATTAACTAATGAATATGACTGCTAAGGAGAATGAGTTACAAGATGTCTGATACAAAGGGAAGTTTTGCCTTAACCAGTATGTCCTTTAGATTTTTGTTTCTCTTGTATGCTATAATGGGTCTTTGTGAGAGAGGAGCCTGAGCAGGCATTGTAGGTACACGATTTTGATATTCCTGTATAAGGAGACTAGCGTACTGGGTCCTGGGTTAGAATTATTTCTTTTTCAGACCCTTTACCTGCTTCCCAACAGAAACCCAATGGATACAAAGTTTGAAAAGTTTTAATCTGATAAGTTTCTCTTTGTAAACATTTCTGTTTGGTTTCTGTTCACAGGGAAGGATTGGTGTTTTTTTTAAAAATCTGCATGATTTCAAAATGATTTCTGATTAAGTTTATATAAATATATCTGTGGGAATTATTTGGAATATTGAAACTTGTTAACCTACTGAATTGCAGTTGTTTCCAAAGCTGATTGTATTGTACTGATGATTTACTACCAGAAGTGAACGACAAAGTCTATACTCAGATAATGCAAGTTTTTGCTATATTCCCAGATAACTCTGGTAAGTAAAATCAGAACTACATGTATTAATCTTTCCCCACAAAATGGTTTATTTCCTATTTTATAATGGAATAACATTACCTTGAGCCCTTCTTCCCAGCTGAGCCAGAGGTCCCCACGGGTGAGAAAACAGGCCACAGCATGACGAGCCACCTGGTGAATCCAACCTTCAGCCTTTAACTGGTTCATGATAGCATCAATCCAGGGGAAGCCTGTCTGACCCTAGAGTAGAGAAATGGTGGACTCACTTTATATTGTCTGTACAAACAATGATAAAATACAAGACACATCACAGGGTGTCATGATAGCATCCATCCAGGGGAAGCCTGTCTGACCCTAGAGCAGAGAAATGGAGGACTCACTTTATATTGTCTGTTCAAACAATGATAAAAATACAAGACACATCACAGAGTGTTGTGTGAAACAAGAAGAAAAAAAAGTGCAGAACTAAAATGTCAAAACCCCACAAGGGTTTGTTTGTTCCATTTAGGTTTAATACAAGCCTATTATTTCACTCCTATGACGACATCTCATCCCAAGGGATGAAGAAAGCCAGCATCACCGTCATTTGCAACAAACAAAAACAGGACATGACAATCACAAGACACAATACAAAGGCATCAAAGAGCACAGATTGGCTTCCTGTTGTCCCTTAGCTTCGAGAGCATCAGGGCAACAGGAAGCTCCCACCCTACAAATTGACAGTACATGTATTACATAAAACATACTGCCCTCTTATCAGCCAGACTAGAGAGGACACATAAATAAAACAACATCATGGAATGTAACATACCTGTAACCACTTCTGAAGTTTTTCATTATCTTCAGCCCAGTCAATCTTCAGGCAGATAGGATTGCCGTCTACCTGGCTATATTTAGTGTTGTTTAGTGACATCGTGTAGAAGTACTCTCTCCACATTAATTGGGCAGTGGCTGACAAGGGCGCTTCTTCACCTTTAACCTGATCAAAATAAATAAATAATTTCTGGAAGTTAAATATTACAATAGGGCATCCAGAAACAACAATCCTCGACTCTTTTGGTTTATCTCTGTATAACAACAAAAAGTAGATCCACTGGGAAACCTGTTTTGTTCTTGTTGCCTTTTGTACTTTGAATATCAATACAGATAACATGTCACATGGTGTTTACCCGGTATTGCAACCCTGACATCGCAAACAGTTACACACTCAGTAACAACCAATCGAAAAGTCAACAACCGACCCCTGTGAATAACATGAGCGTTAATTTGGCAAAAAAACAGCCACCAGCTTAAAAGACTGATCAAAACCACTTTTACAGCCAATGACAAACACCCCCCTTCAAATCTATCCCCATCCATAGGCTGCATCTACAAAATTCACTTTTCATGGAAAACGCCATTATATACATGTAGGTGAAACCTGACATTCCCTTACTAAATAGGATCAAAAAACATGAAGCCCCAACCAAACAACTGGATTTGAAGTCAGCAATTTCTGTCCACCTAAGAGATTACCCTGATCACACAATATGCTATACCTCAACATCTGAAACTCACTCGAGCCGTCTAAATCCACTGATCAAATTCTGAAATAACAAGGGATACGGGATTCCAAATCCCTTCATCACATTAGCAAATACCAATTGATTCAATACCTAAAGCTACTTCCTAATAATCCTTATAATAGTTAAGCATACTGATTTAATACTGTTACTCTTGCATTTATTTTAATACTTAAAACTTTTGTTCACACTTCATGTAGCTTGAGTACTGTATTAATATGACGAACACTTACAGCAAATATCCATATAATCTGACAGCTTTAAATAGATAGAGCACTGAATAGGGTTACAAGTGGGCAACAAATCAAACTAAAATATGTGACCAATTTAGAGGCTGAATGTGATGATGATAGTTGAACTTGAGCAAACTTGCTCTGATTGTTTATCATACACATGTATGTCCAGTCCAATGGGTGAAAGAAACCAACCTTGGTGCCCCTGGAAATGAAGAAAGACAAGATGGGACAATCACAGGATGCAATACAAAGACTGTTAATCAGGTTGAGCTGGCAACACAAAATATCCACCTGTCAATTAGTAAATATATAAATTAACTAACAACACAAAAGGCAATCTTTTCACTTACAAACACAATGTCATCTGGTTTACGCAACACAACTTCAAGGTACCAACTCAGTTGGGTTAAACTTCATATTCAAGGAGCGGGTGGTTGGAGGGAGCTTCATGTTGTCCTGGCGCTCTCAGAGCTAAAGTGGAACAGGAAGACGATCTGTTTGTGGTGTTTGTATTGTGTCCTATTATTGTCCTGTATTTGTCCCGTCTTGTCTGTGTTTGTTGCCAGTGGTGTCGTGGATGGTTTCTTTCACCCATTGGGCTGGCACGTTGTCATATAAGTGAAATACCCTTGAGTACGACGTAAAACCTCAATCAAACAAACAAACAAACAAACATATTCAAGGCTATTTGAGTAAAGAGATGGCTTTGCATTTCCAGTGTTAAGTGGACAACAGGAAGTCTGGAGATACCTCAGTTTGAATAAAAGCCTTGTTTTGCTTGTTTGTTTGATTGGTATTTGATGCCATACTTAACAACACAAAAGGCAATCTTTTCACTTACAAACACAATGCCATCTGGTTTTCACAACACAACTTCAAGGTACCAACTCCCGCAATATATCTGGAGAATGACTCTTTAGTGTGGGAGATCAGAGTAGGAAGTAAAAGTCCAATGATGGGCTGTATGTTATAAAAGAGATCAGAGAACAGATCTGCTTCATGTTGCTCCTTACCTCATAGAGCACCAGGGAATACCATACATAATGACCTGGTCTTTTCGAAGTATTGAAATTTATAATTTTTAAAATAGCACTGTCAATGGTGAATAGGTACTGAGCAAGACTGACAAAAATCGGACCATATTTAAGAGACAAATTGAGCGATCAAAATGGACCAATAAAATTAAATTTGCTTATTTCTGTTCACTTTAGAACTATGCATCTGCCTTTATAGGTATGCACAGCATTTAAACTAAATACTGTGCGGAAATTAATTAATTTATCAGACAGCCTGACATCATGGAACACTCTTTACTGTAGGACTATGCCAGATGTAACTAACACAATAACATACACCATATCTAATAAAAGATTTGTTTTTTATCAGATTGAGTTATCTTCTAAAAGGAAATTACCTTAAGATGTGTGTCTTGAATACCCCAGTACAATTTCCTGATCGACAGACATCCAAACCTCAGATGAGCACTCATGCTACGAGGGGGTCCCACTAAATCTACTCTAGACTGGTTAGGTAAATAACAGTTATTCTCAAACGCCTACAAGAAAGAAACATAAACATCATACATGAGAAATATAAATACAGCCTGAATGGTTTCTTTAAGTGATTGTCACCAGAGTTTCATTTGTGTTGTACCTCATATTCCAGGGTATTTGAGTAACAAGATGGCTTGCATTTCCAGTGATTAGTGGACAACAGTCAGTCTGGAGATACCTCAGTTTGAATGAAAGCCTTGTTTTGCCATACTTATTGTTATGTACCTTATATGACAGTGTGTGCATGCATGTACAATCCCTGTGGGTGAAGGTATTATTCCTCACCCTCACCAACACTGGCAGTGTACAATGATAAGACAGGTCAATCACAAGATGTAATACAAAAACACTAGAAACAGAATGACTGTGTATTGGTTTGATTGTTTGATTGATTGGGGTTTAACGTCATACTGTAAGGGCATTTCACTTATATGATGACAGATTGTCCACTTCACACTGTGCTTTACTTAAATACAGTGGAAAACCATGATGAAACCTCATGAAAACCATGCCACATCGTGTGACTCACTTATATACCCGACATCAACAGACAGACTCGAACCAGTGAGCGGTACATTGAAGTAGGATCAGTATACCGATACCCCAACCACTGGAACATGTCTGCGGGCCAACACTTAAGGTCCAGGAAGTAACGTTTTATACAGACTGGAGGTAGAAATATAATAGCAAGATTGCTCAATCAATGTTTATGGTACATTTCACATAATGATGGAGGTGCTGTAAACAGCTTCATTGAGAAAAAAGTATCTGATTTGTTTGTTTCATTGAGGTTTAATGTCGTACTTAAGATTATTTCACTCATATGATGATGTGCCCGTCAAATAGGTGAAGGAAACAAGCCTTGGCATCACAGGCAACAAACAAAGACAAGAAAAGACAAGACAGGACAAAACAGGACAGGATTCAATGCAAAAATGCACAAACAGATTAGCTTCATGTTGCCACTTAGCTCCAAGAAGAAACCAGGGTAACAGGAAGCTCCTTCCCATCCCTTTGTCTGTCCCATAGGAAACCACCCTCTATGCTACTACAATACAACCAAAGACAAAATACAAATACATCAAAACCAAATAGGTTTCTTCTTGTGCTTTAGCCCAAACAGAAACAGAAACAGAATAACAGAAAGCTCCCTCCAACCACCCTACAGTATAATAGGAGGTGAATTGATATGTTGAAAACAATAATGTTCCACAAATGCTAAGTACAGACAGTATGACTACCGGTATATACTGCCCTGTAATAGCCAGTGGACAGGGAGAACAACTGACCTCAGCTTCCACTTCTAATCTTGACCTCAGCAAATCCAGAGCCACAGTTTCTCCACCAATCCATTTGTTAATTCGTTTTGTTTGTTCATCATACTCCGGTTTTATACCTAAAAGCAACAACAAAAGTAATCTTTATATAAGTAATAAATTATGTGATCCATGATATGTATTCTATTCTAAAACTTCTGGATACTATTAGGAGTTAAATCAAGATGTTTACAATCATCCCAGAAACAAAAAACATTTGTATGTTTGTTTGATTTGAGTTTATAATGTCATACTCAAAGGGAATTTGACCGATTGTCCCTTTCACAGACTCTTTTCCTTGCTTAAATACGGTGGAAAATTGAGAGGATACCACATAACACCCAACCCCGGTGAATGCCGGAGCCACATCATGTGACTCATATACCTAATTGTTGACAAAGCAACAAAAAAGAAGCGAATATACCTAATTCAGATAGTGTCGGCACCCCCCATCTATTCTTGTAGTCGGAGGGCAGGGGCAGCTGCACAGAGGAAAAATCTGGGTCATCCACTGGTTTCTCTGGGTGTCCTGCTGATTTGGCCACCTGGTTGAACAGCATGTAGGTCACGGGAGGTGCGCCACCATTTAACTCAGTTATCCTGTGAGGTGTACAGAATTATTTTAACAAGCAGCAGACAACAGTTGTTTATTTTCTGTATGTATTTTACTGACTTAAAGTTCACAATACCACAGATTTCATAATGCAATGTCTAATATCCAGCACGATTAAATACAAGTACAAAACTATTCCATAAAAAGGAATACTGGCTTCACATCACTTTATTATTAACATTTACATATAACTGGAGCTTACCTATGTGGATTCCAGAGTGTATGTGATACCTTTTCTTCACATTTCACTTGGCGATGAACACAAAGGGACTTAACTCTGGCATCTCTGTCTCTCCAGATAGGCTCAGGATCTTGTTCGAATGTTAATTTAGTAACTCCCCATTCCTGAAAAAAATTAATGATTAAACAGATTAAAATTAATGTTGCTGATCATACCAATGGTATAAATTATTTGAGTCATATTGGAAGGTAATCTTCAGCTACTGTTACATAAAATACAGTATAAGTCCATGATTTGCAATAATTAATACGTTCAAACTAAGAAAGTGTTATCCCAAATTAACGAAAATACTGTTAATCGTCATTTCTAAAAGACACAAAAATTATCACATACATGTATATGATTAGCAATAGCACATAAATAGCTGTAAAAAATGTTTTCATTTGTTTTATTGATTGAGGTTTTATGCCGCACTTAAGGTCACCAGCAACAAGATGTTGAACTGGAAAAGACAAAAACAAGACAATCACAAAATGCATGAAAAATATGTCACTAACAGATTGGATTTATGTTAGCCAGAAACTCTAGTACCAGGGTAACTGGAAGACCTCCACTAGTATTAAATATTACTTTAGAAAGAACACAAAAATAACTAAAATTGTGAAAAAATCCATTGCATAATGAGATGTATATAGTAATGAATAGTGCTAATATGAGTAATATCTCCATATCTTTTAGATATACTTACACTGAACAATCCCTTGAGAACATCAACAGGATCCCCTTTAAAGACATACAAACGTCCACCAAACTTTTGAAACTGAGTGTCTAAATCTTGCAAACTTTCCAGCAGGAATCTCCAACGATTATAACCAGCCGTTTTAGTCCCTGAAAGATTGATCGATAACCATTGATATTGATTAGTGTTTTGGGCCACATCTACAAGTATGCAATCACTCTTGCACGTCTTAAACATTATGGAGAAGTATTACTTACAACTTGCCTTGATGTGAATAAACACCTTCAATAACGTTAGCCAGGTATTGGAATATTAATGCATAAAAATGTTATCTTTTCTAGACAATACAAAAATTGTATATTTGTAATCAAATGTGTATTTTTTTTCTGTTCAGCTGTGTTTTTTATAGGTACATGTAGTTAACTTTTCATTAGATGTTCTTAAAGTTCTTAGGTGTTCACTGCTAAAAATAACTAATAGCAGTGGAATGAACATTAGCCTTTGCAAGAAGATGAAGTCAGTGAAAGAAATTTCAGTGCCATAAAATGGCAGACATTTTTAGCAAAAACGTTATTCAAAGAGAACATCAAAGGTTAGAGCACTGAAATGATGAAAACAGATTAAATAAAAGTTTGTGTGATCACTTGTCTTCAATAGATACAAGCACTAATGTTCTAGTAATCTTGATCAATCAATGCTTTAATCGAATTCAATGGAAATAAATCATTGTAGGATTCAATTTGATAAATTACGGAAGATGATAGTTTTGGGAAGCTTCAACTTTGGACTATTGAACAATAAATCTATGAGAGGATATCCAGATGGTTTTTGGTCAAAAAGTCAACTTCAAATCAGATTGTCACATTGTTGTAAATGAGAAGGATTAATGATTAATCATCACAGGCCTGATACAGGTCAAAGTTTGGGCACCCATCATTTAAAAACATGCCATGATAGAGGGGCCGCCTAGGCCCTGAAACGGACGAAACTTTGATGAAATTAATGATCATTGTGTTATTTTGTGTATGGATAGAATGAATAGCTTTTCACATTTGCGTATTGTTTGATTACATTTTGAGCGATTATCGCCAAAATATTCATCAGTTTTAATTGAAATTGAGGGAGGGGGGCAAGATATTTCACTAAAAGAAAAAACAAATTTGAGGAGGGTCGAGGCCGACTGTTTGGGCACCCACACTGGCGAAACCCAAACCCTTAATGGGCTGAAAATGGGCATGCAACAGGTGTCAGGAAAACTCAAACTCACAACAAACTATAAAATTTCCAAATCTTTCCATACAACATGTATATAGTCAAATGCATGGTTCTTATTTATAGTATAGATTGATTGATTGGTGTTTTACGCCGTGCTTAAGGGTATTTCACTTATATGACGACGGTACATGATGTATTCCAACAATAATTGACTCTAGCACAACTAAGATGTGAAGCTTTTTCATAATAATGTTGGAAAGTTAATTTTTCTCCATTGTTAAGTTAAGACAGCATTGCTACTCTTCAAACAAACTGTCTTTAGCCTAGACTAGCCAGTATCTCCTTTACTGACTCCAGCATGGGTCCGTTTTCGTCGAAAAAACATGACAAAGCAGTTGTTT
>JAQQZZ010132437.1:0-28083 GCA_030265115.1 Mopalia vespertina | reverse complement strand
TGTGTTATGGGTAACCTATAGACATCTCGAGAAGGTAATGACCATAAATATGGTGTATAAAATATTGTTAAAAATGTTGCTAACAAGATATTCGGCATGGGTTATGAATACATCAGTCTACAAAAAAGTATTTCAGAGATAGAGAGATTAACCAATGAATATGTATGTAAAGAGAATGAGAGTGTTCTTTTTATATTTACATATGGCGGCGACCTTTGTACCAGAATAACGTTGTTAGCATCTAAGTAGTCGCTAATATGTTTTCTAAAGGACAAATAGTGGTTGTTGACAGATTGACATTTCTAATTTCGCTGGAGTAACAAAGTCATGAAAGACGAAGAAGACTTATAAACACGACCATGAAGAAAATAAGCAACATAAACAAATTACTACCCATGATAAAGTTGAATAATTTCTTCTTTCTGTAACAAAGAGCTGCATGTATCAAGTTATGTTTTGACATGTCTAACGAATGTATTGGTTCATTAATTGACAAGCGCTTTACGCCACACCCGGAGGTATCACAGACAAGGTGTGGTGTCAACATTATTAAACATTGATTTGTTCGCCCATTTTTGTCATTTAATCTTCAATATTATTAGTTATAAAGCAAAATGAGAAAAAAAATGAAGTGAAAATCGAATTCATGCTGGAATCACAGACAACGTGTGGTGTCAGCATTATTAAACCTTATTTTTGTTCACACATTTTTGTGAGTCAATTTTCAATATCATTAGTTATAAAGCAAAATAAGAAAAAAATAAAGTGAAGTGAAAATCGAATTCATGAAGGAAAATCTCTCATTACCAGGTTCAATCAAGTATAATTTCTCAGTTTCTCCTATCGTGATCTCCTCATTACTTAACATTACACCGGAAGCAATTCTAGAGAATGTCTTCAAAGCGCATGATTCATGGAGTTCATTCCATCCAAAAATAACTTCAAATCTCCTTACATAAAATGGACTGGTGATAAAAATACAATCCTATATCCTGGGGATTATGTACATGTTTTCCGGACACCATATCCGGTATTTCCCTGTGATTCGGATGTATGCTAGGAAAGTGTTTCTAAACAAATTCCTTTGTACATTAAGCAAGTCCTAATGGCCAGGCCAAAATGCGACTTAGTACACTTGTTGTAATAAAGTTTTTTTTAAACTGATGAATACTGATATATAACCAATGTTTTCCTTATTGTTACACTGCATCCTTTAGAAGGCGCTGATCAGTTAAGCTGCTTTCTGTTTTTGTTGTATCATTCATGTTGCTGTAGATTGGAACAAAGATTTAGTTAAGTAGATTGTATATTAAAATGCCAAAATGCACGCGGTATAAAATGTGTGCCGTTGCGAACAGCCGTAACAACAAATGCTTTATTGGGGCATTTGTACATTCTAGTATTCCCTTTTACACGTTGGTTTGTTTGGAGTTTGCTTGCAGGCCATGCTTAACGCTAGTTCAACCTGCCCGATGGATGAAAGTAAATCAATGTTTGACATTACTGACAATAAACAGTGACAAGACAGGACAACCACAAGACGCAACAAAAAAAAACCCAGATGAGCAACAACACAGCAGTTTCTGTTGCCCAGTAAATCCGAGAGAACCACAGCAGCAGAATTATCTGCGCCACCTTAAACGATGGGTATGAATTATTACAAGATTGCAGTTATCCCCAATAGAAAGAATGGACATTACGTACGTCAACGGTTTGATTTTATAAATATCACCTTGCATATATATTGGAAAGTCCACACAATCAACCTATATGTGTTTGATGCAGTTTGGGCTGTCACAAATGATACATTTTGGTTGATTGACTGATTGATTCATTTATTGGTGTTTGACGCCGTACTCATGGGTACATAAAGGCGGTGTTTTGACACTAGCACAAAAATAAAATGGTAAGTGTTTCGATAAAGTTGGATGTTTATCTTCCGTCAGTGCTAAGTATAGACTGAATTACTACCTTCCAAACAAACTACCCTTAACTGGAGATCTACATTCTAGAGGATCTTGAATTCAGTCGTAAACAATTTATTTACGGAGATGACTGTGTGCTAAACAACGTCGCATAACGATAACTGGATCATTTACAATCAGTTCAATAAAACCAATGGCACTGAAATATGTCGTTCAGTTATAACATGTGTACAGATAAAATAAACTTTATATAACACTATACACCATAACCTTTTATCAAATTATTAGCCAAACCAATATTAAATATGTTTGCTTTAAATATATATAACGAAAAATGAGTTTGCTGGGAATCAAAGCATTAAGTAGCAGCAAAAAGAACACTGCTTGATATGTTTATATAAACGGCATTCGATTAGATGTAGTAGAAAAACTACGTATATCAATCATTCGTCTTACACAAAAGTTCTTTATATAACCCAATATTGGGACAGGTCAGTCAACACTTTTATTTTAACACTAAATAACAAACCACTTACCAAGCAAAATTGCCTTATGCCAATCCCCAACCATGAATTCAATCGATAACATATTTTGTTTTTACGGGAAGTCCCTATTTTGTCTCGTAATAACCTTGTTAGCATCCGAGTAAGAACATATAATAAATTGCTTCGTAAGGCCAAGGAGTTTTTGTTACCAAGCAGGCAATTGTATATGTCACCGTGCTCCTGTCATCGAGTAGTTTACGATTTCCTTAAAAAGAGGAATACTTTTAATAAATGTATTTAATATAATACCATGAACATAATAAATACCATTATATTCACATTCCATTTCGGACAATGCTTTATTCGAGTAAGGAGTCTGTTTTCACAACTTCGATATAACCAACTGTGTTTAGTTATGTACAGTTTAGTTTTCACCCGTACCATTGGTATGCTTAAAAAACTGCCCACAGCCACGTGCTGACTTCTTCTTCTAAAGTTATTGGGAAAATAGCCAGAGTACTAATAAAATATTCATCGGTCACCATGCTTTTATATAAAGGTTGATGTAATAGTTAATTTACCTCTATGTTCACGGGTGTAGTTGTCAACGGAAGTAAATGTATATTAAGTTCTGTGTAATCGATAATGTTACAAAGTCCAATGCACAATACGGTCCACTTTTGAAATATGTTTAATTAAAAAATACAGTTGTGTTTACTCTGCAAGGAGCATGTCTTAAATTTATTATTTAATTTATGAATATTTGCTACTTTCGTGTCTTATGCAATATCTCTCAACGATATCTTCAAACACAATTGGAATAGTTTTAACAGTTGTGTTTAACTATAAGGTTGCAATGAAGTTTAAAAAAGATATAAAATGTCTGCGTTTTATTTTCAGACACGAGTCGGAATACAACAAAAGGTTACCACAAACTAGGTCAAAAGGAGAACGAAAATGGCAGCACTTCCGATAGCGAGAATGAAAGTGGCGAAAGTGAAAGTGGGGAATCAGAAGATTCGGAATCAGAATTTGGTCAGTGTGTATTTTATTATCTCATTTTTTTTCTTTGGCAAAATACATCCGTCAAAACAAACACAGAATGAAGGCAGCGTAATAATATCATGGGCCGAATAAGTGTTTAAATGAACCACAGACAGATAAAATTGCCGGAAAACAGCATCAATTTAGCTATGTGCAAATAAGCAGGTCGTCAGCACATACGCTCATTTTTTTTTTACCACTGTCCTTTTTACTATCCAGACCCTGGCACTTGAAGATTGAATATTGCAAATAATTGCAAATTGATTTATGCTCGCAGCGAATTACAATTAAAATGCAATCAGTGTTACTAATTTATAAATATCAAGGTATCTCCATATCTATTGTTACAAAAACAATAGAATTTAGTCTGAATGATAGCATACCGTCGCAGCTAAATGACCTGAGGTTTAATCAACAGTGAACTGAAAAAAAAAACCCAAATCGCTGGACTGTGGTTGTCATCGGCCAAAAAATGTGTTAAACTGGTTAAATGAATGAACTCTAATTTTTGTTTCCCAAACAGACTGGAGCGAGGAAGATGAAAGGGAGATAATAGCTTGTGCATATTCAGACGAAGCGCCATCTGACGATGAACAGGAAACTCTGTTGTAGTTGTTTTTCACCGAACTCCGTAATCACAATGGATTTCCGAAGATGTGATTCAGGACTGTAGTATCCTTACGGATCAGAGACGGACATGATAGCAGAACAATATCTTCCAGTAACTCTTCCAATTTAACATGTCCATTGTCTAGAATCTGCATCGTCTTAAACCTTGTTATTATTTGTCAATACATTCATCTTGACAAACTTTCATATTGACGTGAGTTCAAATATTTGAATACATCTGGAAGTATTCGATATCACAGATGACCTGAATTAAAGAAAGTTGTACAAAGAATTCAACAAACAACAAATTGATCGTTGTATAATATGTATTGAATAAATATTTGTATATTTTATGAACAAGGGCGATTACAAATAAGTATTAAAATAAAGGCTTTAATTGATGCGATGAACGCTAAATACGGCGCCAAAACATCTTTCATCAACAAAATCTGATTGATACGATTTAACCGAATATTAAAGTTTCTAAATAAATAATAAGCCGGTGCTTGGGAGGGAACATTCGGTTACTCTGGTGCTCTCAGTGCTAAGGGACAACACGTAGACTAACTGATTGTGATGTCTTTGCATTGCCTAATGTTATTGTCCTATCTTTGTCCTTTGATGTATTTGTTTGTTGCCAGTGGTGCCGAGGGTAATTTCCTTCACCGCTTTTGCTGGCGGTCATATGAGTAAAATAATCTTAAGTACTGCCTTAAACCGCAATCAAACACACCGCACCTCACCGCCCCCCTACCCCTCCCCCCACACACACCCAGTTTAAACAATAAAAAGAGAACATCTCCTGTGTGGTCACATTTCTGCGACAGTCAATTATAACTGGAGAACATTGCGAAGTAAAAGTTTAGGAAAATGCACACATTTTGTTAGAATAATGGCGGCATATCGCCCCTTTAATTTTCAAGTTTGTATACATTCAACTTATAGGATAAAATATGTAGTCGTAATACTGATTGCCCTCCAACACGCCGATTATATAAGTTCTTGAAAGGTGTGCGGACTTTTATAGGCTTGCAGGACGGTCATAAAAGTCCAGTACACCCTGTGAAAAAAAGTCTATCACGAACTTTTTATCCGTCAAACCACACTGCCTCAAGTTTTATTCACTTCAACGATTAGATGACTAGCGCTGCCATGATAATGCGGTTTTCAGCCAAATCGAAAAGTTCAGCTACGCTGCAAAATATGGCCACCGAAAGAATGTTTCCGATATTTTAGCTTCATTAAAATGCAGCGATTGCAAAGCAGGTATGATTTTAATTATGTTTGTGTCGATTTCTACAAAAAGTTCTATTAATTATTGAAAACAAAATTTAAAGTGGAGTCGACCATGTTTTTTTTATTTTACCTGTGTAATTATCCGGGTTTTTTCTCCTTGCAAATGGACCAATCAGAACACAACGAATTTGGTTGACGGATAATATTATACAATATTCATGTTCAAGGGATAGGTTGATTAATTAATAATAAATGATATAGCATCAGATTGCAATTAATTTCCGCCTGATTTGAAATTTTGTTGTTTTAAAAATGTGTTGTGTGATTAACATGACGCTGAAAGTACATTATCAGAATTCAATTTGTATTAACGACCTTAGGGAATTTGACTAATTGGCGACGTTTTGAACAAAATACACTCCACCGATCAGAACACCGAAAATTCGAAGAAGTCGTTGCTGCAATCGTACATGAGAATTCGATTTTGACAATATAAAAAACCCACCTCATCTTGCATAAATGCATTATATAATATTAATTATATGTGACAAAGATTAACATCGAAGTCTAGCACATGTAAAATGATAAGTTATAGGTACGTTCACACCAACTTTAGGCCATTCCACAAATTTGCCACATTTCGATAATTTTTCTCTACCAATCCAAACGACGAAAGAAATCCCCTATAGTCGTTACTACAAATAGCAACGTGCTATAATGCATCTTTGAAGCTTTTTCTTTGTCCTGTATGTGACCTTTGGATTTTGTGAAGTTCTGGCCATCTTAAATTATCAGTGTGTATTAAAAGTTATCACAATCAGGAATCCAATCATTTGTAAACCATTAATAGAAGGGGGAACTTCTAGTTGAACTGGTGCTTTCAGGGCTAAGGGGGAAACATGATTTATTTGTATTACGTCCTGTAGTTGTAATTCATCTCTAATGTTTTGACTTTGTATGTTGCCAGTGGTGTCGCAGGTGGTTTCCGTCACCCATTGGGCTGGCACGCCCTTGTGTGAATGAAATAACCTTAAGTACGGTTTTAAACCCCCAAAGAAACAAACAAACATTTATTGTCATGGTTCGAGCTTCATATTCATTCGTCACACAGTTTTAGGTGTTTTGTTAAATTTCGTATTTTAAACCATTTTTATTGTTTCACTGTGGTGTTTGGCTACAATATCATTATGAATTCATTTTTTCCACATGTAAATATTTTATGAAAGAATAAAATATAAGGATATAAGTGTTCTTGCCATAATGGAATGGTTCCTGATTGAAAAAGGTACACACATATCGAGTGACCCAACAGTAAGCCCAAAAATGACGACTTCGAGATTTTTTTTGTTTGCCCAACGACAGTTTATGTTCATTTTTCCTGGAGCACAATACGTGTGACTCCATGGATGGCTATTCTGACCAAACGTTTAGATTTTCTTTTGGTCAAAACAGCCATCGAAAAAATGTCAATAAACAGCAAGTTAATTGTGTTATCCCATGACTATGGTACTTGATTACGCTAATGTGTGGTTTTCTCGGAACTGACAACATATCGCATTTCCCTGGTGCTTTATGAGCTAAGGGGCAACAAAAAGCCGACCTGTTGTTGAGACTTTGATTGCCAATGTCATTCTAATAGGTATCAAACATTGATAAGAAAGGAACAGGAAGCATCCTCTCAACCGCTCGCTTGCGCCATCTATAGTTTCAGGGCTTTGTGAATATTTTATGCTATATTTTTGTTTGATGGGATTTAACACCGTACTTCCACTCATATGACGGCGAGCCAGCACAATGGATGAAGGAAGCCATCCTCGACACCCCTGGCAACAGATAAAATAGGACAAAAACGGGACAATCACTGGACGCAATTCACAAGCAGATCGACTCCATGTTGCTCCTTAGCTCCAAGATCAACAGGCCATGCAGCAGGACGCTCCCTCCAAACCTTCCGATTTTATCCTGTAAAGAGGATGAGTTTCTATTGATGTCGGAAAAATAAGCCATACAGTACCACCGTGGAAAGGAAGAAAAAACTTTTTGTTATCGAAATACTATAATCACTATCCCCAATTTGTATCTTATCAAAGACATGTTTCGGAAAATAAAACATTGCGGTTTGTCCAGATTTTAAATGTAGAGAAATAACATTTGGCTTGCCTCCACCAGGATTTGAACGTGTGAGTCTCTGACTAGCAGTCATGTCTATAATGTTCTAGTATAGTAAGGCAATGTCAACTGGATGCGGCACATGGGTATACACTTGGTGTTATATCATAATGGTATTACAATAAGGACGAATATAATAAATGACAATTACACAATAATGACCGAACTCGACCACTAAACCATCAATAAAACCCAGTTAAAATGATTGCTTCACGGTGTACTGTGTATAATTACATAGAAACTCGCTCTCATAGAAAACAAAAGTACCATGGTTTTCCCATGCTACATACACTGTTATTTTGGCCCGTTTTACCATGGTTTACTGTGGTATACCAAGCATGTACCAAACGTGGCAGAACTATACAGGGTAAGGAGATATCCGATGGTTATTATCGTACCAGGGTTTCGCCATGGTTTACTATGCTACATTTTAGCATGGTACGATAGTAGCCGTGATAGTTGTGCCTTGCTTTATAGAGCTTTACCATCCTAATTGTATGATATATGCAGCATATACCACGATAAACCATGGTAAAACGGACTAAAATACTTTTGTATTTACCATGGTACTTTTTTTTAAAAATAAGTATCCTACCGTTGTGAGTAAAAGTACAAATCAAAAGTCTGTAAATCGGGCGGGTTGTAGTTTATTTGATTGAGATTTAACTCCGTACTTAAGATAATTTAAACCAAAATCTCCCTCCAACAAATCGTTCTTGGTTTTAATATGTCTTTATGACTAAATGTAACTAGCCTTATCTCACGCCACGTGGAATTAAGATCGAAATATTTCTTTCGATAAAGGATCGTAATATTGTGTAAGCTCCGGATTTCCGAAGGTTTAAAGCTGTATTTAGTACGAAATAAATTCAATATGCCATGGGTTTTGAGACATAAGGGTGGATTGCTTCGACGTTAATCTAAAGTTATGAAGTGATTACGATAAGATACCCTGGTAATATTCGGACGAACGCAAATAACTACTTAATTTAACGTGGCAGATAGACAGCTTCCTACAAAAACACTGCAATTGCTTAGCACTGGAGGAAAATTAGTTTTCCAGCATAAAAAGCACTTCAAATAAGTTGTCCTTCACAATCACATCAATCACCTATGAATCAATCTAAACGACGAATTTTAATACGATTGTTCATTATAATTTTATGGCAAACGAACACCCATTGATATTCCCTAGAGCTTTTGTTTCTATATTTCTATAGAAATTTAAACCATATGCATTTACGAAAATCTAGTTCAGTTTGTGTTCTCCAAATTCATGCCAGTGTACCGTAAATGTGTTCAACATAAGATTTCAACTTAAATTTTTTTTTTTTTTACTATAACGCGTTAGAAGACAAATACATTTGGTGAACTTCATGAACTGTTTGATGTAACTGTTCCTTTAAATCTTGCCAAAGGCAGGTTTAAACAAGAGTATCCTCATTAAAGCCAGATTGTCGCGTCTTTTCTTTCAGCAGTTACCTCATTAAAGCGAGGTTTCTGCTACTCTTTTTCCATTAGTTGCCAAAAGCAAAGCAGACATGTATTTGTTTTTAATTCTCGATTCAAATTTTATCTCGCTATTATTTAAATATTTTTTTAGAGAAATTGTTTATACTCGATTTAAACCTACATGTTAAAGGAGTATAATACCAATGTGTCTTTGTTTGATTGTGTTTAACGTCGTACTCAAGGGTATTTCACTTATATGACGACGGATTGTCCACTTCACACTGTTCCTTGCCTAATTCCGGGAGGAAATCTCGTACAAACAACCCCCGCGATTGCCGAAGCTATGTGGCTCCGGCTGTGCAGCGCGCAACTCACTCATATGCCTGATGGTCGATAGGCGGACTTGATCCAGTGAACGCTAACCACTAAACTACGGCCGCGGGCCATAATACCAATGGACATCTGGCTGAGGGCAGTTTGACTTAAGAATATAGTACTGTCAGCTTTTGATAAACATTAGTGTTCCAACAGAGCATTTATATACAACATTTCACATGATGGTTGTGTGGCCGTTAACTGTTTAGGAAGTACACTGCCGTCATATGAGTGAAATATCCATTGACATGGCATAAAAGACGAATCATGAATCAATTTGCTGGAACTGTTTGAAATGAGCTTCTTTGCAGAATCCATTCAACTAGTTTTTTCTCGGTTGCCAAAGGCGACATATTTTTCTGATCGTTAAAAAGGTGATTTACCTGAAGCACAAAAGATTCGTTAAATTTTCAGAGAGTGAATTTTCTTCTTGGCACAATAAGCAATTGCTTCATCAATGAGATAATCCGTTTCTATTTGTTGAAATAAAGGTCTGGGGTTCACCCTTTAATTATCTTGATAACATTTACTGACATTTTACGTGGGCGCTTGAGAGGGAGCTTTCGATTGCCTTTGTGCGTTCTGGCAACAAGCTGTGAATGTGTTTTGGCATTTTTCTGTATTTGCCTTTTACATTGTCTACGTTTCCAGTGGCGTCGTGTGTCTTTTCCGCAGCCCATATGACATAGACTGTTTCCATATGAATGAAAAAAACGTAAGCAGTAAACCCAACTCAATCAAATTAATTTGGCCTATTCCTCCTTGAGTCACTTTACTGGAACGTAGTTAGCTGACCGTTATGGGACTACTTAATGGAAGTGCAAAAACTTCTAACTTATCAAATTGAGAAAGATACGCGTAACTCATGTGATTCTGTGATTAAGCCAAATACCTGGCTAGCTTGACAATGTTGTTCAGTATACCAAACACTGGCCGACTAACCGTTGAGAATAACCGTGTTACTTCAACAGTACAAAGAAAACAACAAAACTTCTTTAAATAAATAAATAAATAAATACATAAATTGATACATTGCCAACTGTCTGATGACAAACCGTATTTTCACCGATTCGACTTAAAACAGTACTTCTTATATACCGATGTTTTGATTATCAGGTTGATAATAAGCCATTGTCATTTGTGTTCGGCTAAGCGTGAAATAACTATCATTGGCCTGCAGATTCCTGCGGCTGGAGGCTGATTTGATTTACCCAGATATTAGTTCTTCTGTAGGATGTGTCTGGACTATCAATATCAGCAAGTCAAAGATCGGTTATATTACAGTTTGCCTGAATATACCAAGTGTATAACGTTGATTCCACACCATACAGTCCTGAAATAACCAAACCACCAATATACAGGTTTACAGTTTACCATATATGGTGTTGTTTGCGTTCCAAACGGAACTTTCTTCGCTTTAAGCGTAACCCAATTGACCATATATGACAAACAGTTTCCCTTATATGGTGTTGTTTGCGTTATCAACTACTAGTATTCGGTCTCTTTTAACGCCTCCTTGAAGTATGGTGTGTTTTCTTGATTAAAGTCGAATAGTATATCCAAGTACATCAACAAAGGGAGAGAAATACCAAAGTTCTACAAATAAACACTAAAGGAATGTAGATGTTCAGTGCAAGCATCCTTTTGGTGTGGCAAATGGAATCACCATATATCTAACTGAATGTTTTATTGCCACCTTCGCCGTATGGCTAAGGTCAGTTTATTTGAAGAGTGGCATTGCTGTTTTTACTTAGCACGGGAGGAAAATTACATTTCCAACATTATGCAAATGCTTCACATCTTGGTTGTGCTAGTGTCAATTACTGTTGGAATACACCGCCATCATATAAGTGAAATACCTTTAAGCACGGCGTAACACACCAATCAATCAATCAATCATTCCAGCCGTGGCTTTAATTTGAGCCTTTTCATACCTAGTCCCTGTCATAAAACCAAGACAACAACTAGCCATTCTGAGAGACATTTCTCGAATTAAATGGTTTATTGCACACATACCTGCTTTAGTACTGTGTTACGTATTGTCTTTCGTTCTTTGTTACTCTTGAAACAATGCATTTTGATAGACAGGTGTTTACATTAGCCTAAAAACATCACGAAAAAAATCTTATGAACGATGAAATCTCACAACAACAACATTTTCGACATAAACACATTATCTTGCAAACACTACATTAGTTAAGAATGTCAAGAACAGTTCCGGAAAAAGGAAATAGTTTATTTGTGCATATATAGGCTTTGGTTCTCTGTGACCGGATTACATCTAATCGTCCAGTCAATCAATACAAATTGAATTCTGGATCTTCAGAATAAAAAAGGCCTTGCCATATTGAAAAAAGATTTTAAGAGCCGCAAAATATTTAATTCAAATTAGACATAATTTTGTTTGGTTTAGGTAAGTGTTCCCAAAACAGCTAGGGCTTCATATTCCTATTCAACATAAGCTCTCATTTTGTTATGATTATGTTGCATTGGAATGTTATAGTAAACATGTATGACAATAACTTATTAAAGGCAGATAGCTATGACAGGAACATCTCAAACTACTCAGGGTGGGTTCAATACAGTCTTCAAACAGTCTAGAAACCGGAGGCCCATTAAACCCAGAAACATGCCTGAAAACCACAAGTGGAACGTCTGGGTGACAATTTTGTCTGAGAAGTATTCTGTTCACGAACAAAATGCTTCCTGGATTGAGACTTAAACAAAGACAATCACAGCACTGGAACTCTACAAAAGCTGTTATTAGCTCTACAAAAGCTAATAACAAACACTTAATTATCAGTGATCAGTAGAAAACAGAGATCCACCCAATATGCTGAAGTTTACAGAAACTCTTTGTCCTTGAATTTTCCCCGCCGTGAAGACAAAATCGACTGACTTCGAAGCATACAATGAATAATCAGGTGTTCTTGATATTTCCCAAGATAACAGATTGAATTAAGTATAATTATGTTGACTCAGCCGATCATACAAAAGTCACAAAACTCGTTGGTGAGTGTAGAAATAGTTTGCCTTATGTCTGTCTAGTGACACTAATACCTTCAAACTTTAAACGGTCATTTCCATTCAAAGAATCTGACTAGCTCACACTATATACACATAATATCAAATCTATGTACTGTCAAACACCCTTTTCACAACGTGTCTGTAACTCCAGCCATGGTGAAAACATCACAGATCAAGAAAAGGATAACACAATAACAGTAAACGCTTTGGGCTAAACCACTCAAAGTAAAGAAAAGTTTTTTACAGATAGGTTGTGAAATGCGTAATGTTTGTCTGAGATAACTTTGACACGACTCGTTTATGGGCAAATGGCATGAGCTGTTCATTCACACTGACTGAAAACAACTGCTTGTGAACGAATACATATTTTAATTATGCTTCCATTTATGTTTCCAAACTCATTTTTTGGTTGGTTATATGCAGCGAAACGGAATAGGTCACGACCAGGACCAAACTCTGATTATTTTCGAATTTATGTCAGTCAAGCAGTTACATTTCACAATATGTTTGTTTATCCAGGTACGTCATTTGGATTCGTAGATCAAAGATAAAATGAGGGAATTGTAATGAAATCTTTCGAAAGTGATTATACCCAACTTCACAAAAATGTTCATACTTTTCGAGGCATTATTTTGGAATTGCCAGAAAGGCTCTAGAATCTCCTGTAACGGTTCATAGGTTTCTAATTTTTTTTATTGTTTTTTTATTTTGTCAAAGATTAAAATGTGGCTTGATCTAATTTTCGGGATCATTCGTCCACAAACACAGTAAAGCTCTATCCAGACCATCGTTCATTAAAAGAAAAACAACACTGATTTAAAATTTATGTCACGGCGGTTTAAATTGGGAATGCGAAGTGCCTTCATTTGCTTTTACAGTCGTGTTGGTAGGCTCGCTGGTGATTGCTGATTGTTCCCCAGGGTCGAGAACTCTGTCAACAGGAAACTAAAAGTCAATTGAGGTTGTCTGTATAAAATTTGTTTCATTCCAGTTGACTATACAGCTTGTCTTCTAGAACATGCAGTTAAATTAATTTATCGATTCATTAACCCACAATTGGCTTGTCTGTAGATGGACAGTCGAGTTAAACTATAAGGACAATTTACTATGGCTGTATCTATGGACACATATTCGGAAACGTCGATCTATATATAAAAACCCAGTATTAAGCCACAGTCAATCGTATAGCAATTGTTTGTTTTAAAAAACTATTAAAATAGTCGAAACACAAAATCGTTATTAGGTCTGACCCTAAATCAGTTGTCTTTTTACAATTGAGTATTCGGCAAAATATAAGAATGACAAATTTATTAGTTTGTTTGATTGACGGGTTGCTTCGTTCCAGAATTTCTAATTGTTGCATAAGTAACATGTAATTTATTAGAAAATGAAAATGTATTCAACGTAATAGAATACCCTTAAGAACTACGTCAACATCAGTCAGTTACCCAATCAATTACACGTGATATAGGTGGTAAATATATATATACCGTTTAGCGGTTGGATGCATGAGTGGACCTTGAAAAGCATAAAACAAAATATCTGTACACTCCCCTTAAGGACTCGATATGGCCAACTGGGTTGTCCACATGACAATCAGACTGATCTGGTTTTTATGAATTAGCTTGGGATATGTGAAGAACACATGATTAATCAATGTATGGTTCGACGTCACTCGATTCTGTTTACACGGCGGCAAAAATTCAGGAACACAGAGTTTGTGTCAACTCTGATGCCTCGGGTGGATATATGTTTTTGTTGATCAGTGATAATAAAGTGAATGTTATTAACTTTTGGGGAGTTGCAGTGGTACGTTTGTACAAAATAAATAATTACATTACTTAATTAAAAATGACTTCAATCCCACAACATTTGACTTGAATCAAAAGATAATATAAAATCGAAGCCAGAGCAAAACTGGACAAACCCTCGGCTAAACATGCAGCGACATGTAGTAAGCAACTTGCTCGTGACCAGACTACATCTCAGACAAACATGTCACACAGACGACTACAATAATTGCTCGGATCATGATTGATGAGTGTTAACGCTGTACACAAGGTTATTTCACCTACATGACAATACGATACATGAAGCGTTTTGTTCATTTGAAATATTAATGTTTATTGGATGTAGAAGTCATTACACAAGAAAACCACGACTGTGGTTAGATAGTGCATGGTGAAGAGGCAAACAAATGTTATAGCTACTTACGCACACCCATTAATACACCTTTATCCTTTACCTGAATTCGTTTTCATTAATGAAGGTGCTACGGTCTAGAACATTCGTGCACAAAGAGAGTTAAGCTCTATCCAGACGATCATTTATTAACAGAAAAACAACACTAATCAGCATTTATGTCACGGCGGTTTAAATTGGGAATGCAAGGTGCCTTCCTTTGCTTTTACAGTCGTGTTGATAGACTCGTTGCTGGTTGGAATGATTGTCCCCCAGGATCGAGAACTCTGTCAACAGGATGCTAAAAGTCAATTGAGGTCGTCTGTATAAAATTTGTTTCATTCCAGCTGACTATACAGCTTGGCGTCTAAAACGTTCAATTGAAGGAACTTATCGATTCATTAACCCACAATCGGCTGGTCTCTAGATGCACAGTCGAATTAAACTATAAAAGAACAAATTAAGAGAGCTGTATATAGTGTAACACGTTCCAGAACCGTCTATCAATATAAAAAAAAATAGATTGTTAAGTCCCTGCCAAATGTATAGCAGTTGTGTTTCAGAAACCAAGAAAATAGGAAAATAACAAAATTATTATTAGCTGTAATCCAAAATCAATTTTCTATTTACAATGGAGATATTCAGCCAAATATTTGAATCACAATATTTGATTGACGGGTTGCTTTGATCCATCACTCCTTAATCATTACTTAACAATTTTAATGTTTCAATAAATAAATCGTGTGAACCTAAGCAATGGAAAACTTTTTCTGACTTATTCTAATAAATGACATTATCCACTGCCATTGCATTAGAACCCACCCAATTAATAAATCAATGAACCCGTTACACGTTTCGTGAATTAGGAGGTAACTTGTTCATGTCCTCAGCGAATCAATTTGTAAAGTGTACATACTGATAAAAGTTACGGAAGCATTTAATCAAGATGAACAAACATCAACTCAAAAGCCTTCTACAGATAATCCGATTTGTATTAACACTCATCCGGATTTCTAGTAGCAAGTCCATATCAAGATTATATGACCGGATCGTTTAACCCAAGGATGCCAACAGACCTCTGAACGGATTGATATCTATTTCTGGAGGCCGTGGTTCAGGATTAGCGTGTCTGCCTACTGTTCTTATTGTGATGTACCGCTCATTATTCGTAATTGTTTTTACGAACTTTCCTTCCGGTTTTCCACCATATTAAAGTTAGGCACCGTAAGAATCCGTCGTTATGTAAGTGCAATACCCTTGAGTACATTCCTTCGTTATATAAATGAAAAATACAAATTCAGAACGGCCTATGGACAAGAAACCTATGGTGTGTATATAATGTGATTCGATAAAACACATTGTAATAAACATGCAGTGTTTGTGGATCGTAAGATTCTATGTATTTGATAAACATAAGAGCTAACATTCTGTAAACTGATCGATTGAGACAACAAATGCATCTAGATGATATGTAACTCGTACAACCGACATCAGTCTATCCGCTAGAAGGGATTTATTTATCATATTCAGCAATATCACGTTAATCTATATTGAAGAAATACTTCACGAATGGACCACGACATGGCACCATTCCCAGGATACCAAGATTTAGAGTGGGAGAAATCACATTCTGTATTTAACAGTACTACTGAGCTTAGTGTATCCTCCAGAGCATACGAAGACATATAGAGATGTGCACAAAGTGGAAGTTATCGGACAGAAAACGAGGTATTCGACCAAACATGTCAGTTTACAAGTCCACGAACATTTTATTCCTAAGGCATTTAAACCTTAAAATCTTGATGCAATTAGAATGATATAATGCATCGGCATTGTTAAGTAATGCTAAGATGAGCAAGATCTATCAAACAATACATGTATCAACAGTAATATAGGATAAAGCTTAGTAAGATTGAACATGTTATAAGTCACTTTTTTTTTTTTGCAGGTTGAAACCCGTCCCGGAATCGAACTCTCAACCCTCAGAGAGGCACCGAATCGCCGGCAGTAAATGACGGCCACCCAGACCAATCTGCCTCACAGCCTTTTCGGATTTAGAATCTGGGGTAAATACTTGTTTGGCTAGTATGGATTTTGTCTACTTCTTTATTCAAACGGAACGAAATCCTATGTAAACAATGACTTACATGTATACTGTGATCTTAAGAAAAACATCAAAGCGTAAATCCGCATTCAGAGGATTTCCGTATTGTCAGTGAAGTTGATTAATTAAGAAGACAAAATTCTGTAAACTGGTCGATATAGACCGCAAACAAAATCTGATGAAATGTGACACGTTCAGCCGACACTGGAGTATACAGTAAATTGGATTTATTAATCACAGTCAGGAAGGAATTCGATAATTCCATATCGACGACATACTCCACAAATTGAATAAGACACTGCACAAAGGCCAGTTTACCAAGATAAAAGCCGAATTAAGGTATTTTTTCATAATATTACACTAAAGTGTTGATGATATTTGATGATAGTGTTGAGGAAGTAGAATCTATTATATTTTAGTATGTAGTTGTCTAGGCCGTTGATGGCTCGATCATGGAAGGCGTGTTTAGGTATACGAAGGGAGGCCACAGACAAAACACAAATTGTTGGGAGAAATCATTACACCTACAATTGAGGAACTCGAACTTGTGAGCAGTACGTCGAAGAAGGATCTGCAGTCTTACACGGCAATCACGGTCTCTGTGCCCACGAGATTTCGCCATTTTATGAAATTGAACCATTGATTTCTGTATTTGGCGTCAACTTGATTGATGTAACAGGAGTTAACTTTATTATTGATGGCAACTGTTTCTTGTGTTGAATATTGAATCTGACAGAAATACCCAGTATTACTCAGAGATCAATATCAATGTCAGCCATGTGCTTATTCAGATGTATGATACTGACGCACTCTTGTCATATTTACGGTTAAGTGCTTCTTTGAGAACAAGGCTTTCATCCAGTTAAAATTGACCGCAATCCTATAGAGGTAACTATGTGTCTGATACATGTATGTTTCTCTATGTCCAACATTATTCTAAAGGTAAAATTGGCAGCGAAGAAGCGAAAACAGAAATGCAAGAACAGATCGGCTTCCTATTGGCCCTTGGGTCTGAGAGCACGAGGACAACAGGAAGCTGTGACTGTACACATAACTGTCCATGATAAATTTCTTGTTTTCATTTTAAAAAACGTATAAACGTATTAAGCTGTTGACCTATACTGCGCACATTAAGCAACAGAAGCTGTCCGACTAAGCGAACCATGTATTTGTACATCAAGTGAATATTTTGGAAGAAATTTTAATTTTGCAAACAGCCTCCACAATAATTAAATTGTGATCATGTTGGATTTCTGAAGATCATTAAAACAACAGTGTCGTTTAGCTATCACCAGTGATTCCACACTCGGGAATATCATTGCAAAGCAGTAGTGTGTTTCGGACATATTAATATATAGTAACCATCAGTTTTGGAATGATATACACAGGACAGCTGTTGCTCATCACGTGGGTTGTTTAGCACACAACACTCCACTCCACTTTTTTGGCTAAAGGTTAAAAGCGACACATCATGTTGTTGGAATGTATGCAAATCTTTGACGACCATATTGGCCAAAATTTGGTGCCGTTGTGTGTGCTGAATAACTGGTCTCTTGGTTTGTTCATGCTTCCATTCTTTTTATAGTTGATGACGTCACCTTATGGGACATGGGACGACGTCATTGACGATAAGAGTTCGTATTCCGAAGTTTCGTGAAAGTGTGCCCTGTATAATTTATCCTCATGAATTTTGTGGATTTGGAAATAAGATTATTCGATTTGATACAAGTTGCTATTCTGAAGTCACCATCTTTAGATGATTCGCGTAAATCAGATTTTCTGTGTACAAATAATAAACAGATTGTATGGAAAACCGTTGATATTAGTCTTCCGAGTTGTTTAAGAGACATTTCCACGAGACGCAACACTTGGTGCACAGAAACTTCACTGCGTAATACGTAATAGCAGTTGACCCAATCGATGCAACAACTCTCATCTCAGTTATCTTTTTCCTTCTCTGATTTGTTTTAATGTATGAAAAGAGTGTGGATCAATGTTGGATTCAGAAAAGTACACAACCGGACAGAGAGCCTTCTAGTTAAAAGAGATCAGGTAAGTCCCGTCCACTGCCAACCAGTTTGGTTTCCGGAGAATTATTATTTTAAGCACGGCGTTATACAACAACCGAAAAAACACACTTGTTAACAACATTGGAAAAAATATTTTGTCATAGTGATCTGTAAGACACCATGGAAAACATTTATCAGAAAAAGTTGTTTAAGAAATAATACTGAGATTCTGGATTGTCTCTTGGTTATGACATGAATATTATTACAAAAATGATTCATATTCACATTGCTTCAAATTTACACAATGTAACAAATTGACAATAACACCAAAGTGGGACCTATCTTGTCTTACATGGAGCCATGCGCTCTTCCCGAATTTCAATAAAGCTTAAATTATAATATTGCATCTAGTGATTGCACGAAACTTTATACGTGACAATGCAGAGCGAAACCTTGTCTAGGAAGTTAATACCCTACAGATGAACGAGAACCGCTCTACTCCAATTAACTTCTGTCGAGAACCAATTCTTAAGATAGATGGCGAGAATACTTTTCACCCTTATTGGTACTCTATGATTGCGTTAAAGATACTGACAATCCGTAAGTTGTGACACTACTTTTACTTTAGTCTAAACTTCTGGTTGATTTATTTGGAAATCAATGCACACGTCCTCCGCACAGCAACGATTGTGTGGGTAGTATGTTGTGATTTAACACAGTCACGGCCGAAATCTCGATACTGTTTGGAGAACTAATTTGCTACAACTTGTCAGAAATTATTCCCGAAATAGCTTTGAACTACACCTAGCAGAAAACGTATGTGGATCCGAAAGTCAAATGAGTAACTACAATTTTACTGGTAGTATAGTATACATATGAAACAAATCGCTGCCTGAATTTGAATGAACATTCCATGAGTATTTGTAGCTCAGTCGGTTAGAGCACTGGCTTAAAGATCCGAGTTCGAAACCCGGTAGAGTCGAGCAGTAAAAACAGTAAAAATACAGTTTGGTTAATACATTCTCCTCGTCCATTTTCATATACTGTAATGTGTATTCTTTATTTTTTAATACAAATATTTTCTGCAATTCAGTCTCATTATATTTACACCTCAGTGGCTATCCCAATGTACAACCATGCCTTTGATTCTTCGTGGTTAAAGGTGTGTTGTCAGCCACATACATATCCGGTGGATGGACTTCTATAGAACTGTTTAAAATATTTAAATGAACGGGTATATTTCAAAATAAATCTGCTGCGCTATTTTTCACCAACAAGAGAATGGATCATTTTTATTTTTGAAGTACATGTACACTATATTATTGTAAAATTTACCTTATTGGTATATACATAAACCACTTTTATAGAAAGAGTGACAAGGGTTATGTAGTCCATTTGCATTTCTTTTTGTAAAGAAAATATATCAAGGTACCATGCAGAAAAACTAATAGATATTGACACAACTGTAGCAAGGATTTGCGAAAAGAAATAGAATTTGCATCTATCCAAAGTAGTAGCAAATAATCTGTTGATTGGAAAATTGAGTTCCAAAAGACCAGATGGACCAACGTTGACCGATCTTGATTGACCCCACACTTATGTTCGTCAGTAGGTTTTGGTCTTCGAGAGGGTGGTCAATTAGCCGCTCAGTGGTCGTACAGACGCAGCTAGTAAGAGCCATGGAGGGGTTGTTATTCAGATTTCTACGATCTTGTGTTAAGGAGCGAACATTTCTAATGGTGCTCAGTACAGTTCACCTTCAATGCAATGACGCATATCGTGCCCCATAAAGGAAGTCGTAATAAGCTTAAGGAAACAAGTATGCTGGGTAATTGCAGTACTAAGTCCTTTTGCGGAAACTATGTTCGCCAAAGACATTTATTTGTATCCAACAGGTAATGTCAGTATTAGAAGTTTAACGTTTAAGTCCTATCTGGCTTACCTAAGTTCTTTAAACGTCAAAGTTATTTGAAAAAAGG
The DNA here is from genome assembly GCA_030265115.1 of Mopalia vespertina. NCBI lineage: Eukaryota > Metazoa > Mollusca > Polyplacophora > Chitonida > Mopaliidae > Mopalia > Mopalia vespertina. The sequence goes on along the minus strand of JAQQZZ010132437.1, from coordinate 7,488 downwards.
AGTTTATTGTCGATCCCACGCGAGTAATGACTTTTAGCAGACGGAGTAATGTACATGAGATTAAGCTTACCGATTCTACGCTGATATCACCCTGATATAGACCTTTTCGTCGGGAAGTGTAAACATGGAAGATTTTAATGATGTCTCTAGTATAGACTTCGCATATACTCGTAACCTCTCAGTTTGTCTGACATAAACTAACGCCATCTGTTGCTGTTTGACTTAAAGTGATCGGATTTTTTTAAAAATATTACAAGAAAATTTGTATTTGGTAAAATAATAGATAATAATTTCAGTTTAGGTTCTTGACATGTGCAAACGGTGACTCATATGTCAGTAATTATCCCGTTCACAATCACTATATTCCGCTTAGCATAATTCGCCACTTAGCATTAACTCTGCCTACTATAAGTTCAGATTTACTAAGACCAGAAACTGAACGTATCTCGATCGACGTGGAATCATCTTACACATGTCCATGTCACAAAAGCTCTGACTATATATCACACTGCTTTGTCATGTTTAGTATATGTGCCAGGTAAACGCTGCAATCTTGAAATGATGACGTCTAGCGAAATTGGAACTTTAGTCATAGTCTTGACTAGATTGCTCTATCGACTGTTGTGCCTCCTTTAACGAAGTTCCAATTTCGTTATATTTGAACTGTCGTAGATTTAGCAACTTGGGAAAAGTGTCATGGGAGCCCCAATTAAAATATAGTTAAATTATCAATTTGAAACGCTAAAAGACATAACACCTGATGGCGTAGCTTAGTATAACATGGCCCTATAATCTTGTTACATGTTATGTTATCGAGATGACATTGAAGTCTGTCCTTTTTCCTTTCCAGTGGAATAAACATCATTCTTTATATACCTTTTGGAATTTCAGTGGGAGAGATTATATCAACTCTTACTTTTGGACATTTTCCGTGAGCCTCAAGACGACGGAAGACGTGGAATTTTGTATTGTTGAGAGTAAAATAGTTCCCGCCTTTTTCAACCACTTGTAGTTTGGGAAAATCGCCTTTCAATAAAATGTTCCTTGAGATTTCGAAGAAACTGGCCTCTGTCGTAATTTCGTGAAGAGATACGACCCATACAGCCAGTAAACTGAATTAGAGATGGTGTTAGAAACATGGTGACTGAGAGAAGATCAAGGAGAATGAGACCTCCCTCTTGATTACCTCAAATCATCTGGCTTGCCGGAGGCTTATTATCACAGCCTATTCAAACAGTCGCATTTGTTTCCAAAAGATAAAGCACTTGCTCAAACAGAAATAAGCTTGGGTTTGCTTACACAGATTTACATTTTGTCCAAGGAATTGTTACAAGAACTCTTCGCAGGTGATACGAAATACACGAGCACGTCCACAGTGAAAACTCTGAACTGCCCAGCACACCAGCTTCCACAAGGCCACCACGCGTAAACCATCCATTTGTATATCTGCCCACCATACAACCGTACGCACGTTTTTCTGCGACTAACATCCTTCGTCGATACAACACGTAACTATTTTAGTATGAAGTATTAATCTAGATACAACACGAATAGACACAGTCTAGACTAGACTAGAGCTAATAGGTCAAGGCCATAAGAATTCCAAATTAATACCAGCTTCGGTGTTTAGCTACATCTTTTAATTAATAAATCACACAGATCCATCATTTTCTCGCTATATTACCGTTGTGGATGGCGTCATCGGTTCTCTTGATGTGCCTTAAAGATTTCTTCTCGCCAAAATCGATCGCATCATACTTTTATAGTCGATGTCGTATATCGACATACTGCTTTGTTATAGTTAGAACGGAGATTTGTGTTGAGTATTCGCTTGTTTTTGAAATCTCAACAACATTTTTGACATTACCTGGCCCGTTACCTGGCATACACTACATCAGTTAGGAATGTCAAGAACAGTCCTGGATAAGACAATTGTTTATAGGTTTTGGTTCTCTGTGACCGGATTCCAACTAATCGAGCAGCCAAACAATACAAATTGAATTCTGGATCTTGAAACTGTAAAGCCTTGCCTTTTTCAAAACAGCTTCTTAGAGCTGCAGAATATATATATTTTTTAAATTATACATAATCTAGTTTGGTTTTGGTATGTGTGCTGAAACATAGCTTCACCTTCCTATACAACATAAACTCTTATTCTATTATAATTATGTGGCAGTAAAAAGTTATAGTAAATATTTATGACAGTAACACATTCCACACAGGTAGTTCTGACAGGACCATCTCGAACTACTCATGATGGGTCAGTACAGTCTACACACAGTGTATACTTGAGTTAATGTGATGAAACCGGAGGCTCATTAAACCCTGGAAATGCAATCCGGACGTCGGTGTCACAATTGTGTCTGAGAAGTAGTCTGGTCACAAGCAAGAAACTTTCTGGATAAACACAGACAAACATACCACTGAAACTCCACAAAAGCTAATAAGATACACTCTATTATCACTAATAGGCAAAAACAGGTATCCTCCCTATATGCTAAAGTTTACACAAACGCTTTGCTCTTCAATTTTCGCCGCCGTGTAAACGGAATCGACTGACTTCGAGGCATACATTGAATAATCATGTGTTCTTCATAAATCTCAAAAAAATTCCAGGAAAACCAGTCCAATTTGATGGTATTATCATGTCGACGACTCAATGGGTCATATAGAGTCTTACAGGCGTATGGTGGTTGTAGAAAGACTTTGCTTTATATCTGTTCTACTAATGTCTCTAGACACAGTCCTCAGCATATCTATTATAGATATTTGGTAAACATAAGAGCTAACATTCTGTAAACTGATCGATTGAGACAGCAAATGCATCCAGATGATATGTAACTCATACAACCGACATTAGTCTATCCGCTAGAAGGGATTTATTTATCATATTCAGCAATATCAAGTTAATCTATATTGAAGAAATACTTCACGAATGGACCACGACATGGCACCATTCCCAGGATACCAAGATTTAGAGTGGGAGAAATCACATTCTGTATTTAACAGTACTACTGAGCTTAGTGTATCCTCCAGAGCATACGAAGACATATAGAGATGTGCACAAAGTGGAAGTTATCGGACAGAAAACGAGGTATTCGACCAAACATGTCAGTTTACAAGTCCACGAACATTTTATTCCTAAGGCATTTAAACCTTAAAATCTTGATGCAATTAGAATGATATAATGCATCGGCATTGTTAAGTAATGCTAAGATGAGCAAGATCTATCAAACAATACATGTATCAACAGTAATATAGGATAAAGCTTAGTAAGATTGAACATGTTATAAGTCACTTTTTTTTTTTTGCAGGTTGAAACCCGTCCCGGAATCGAACTCTCAACCCTCAGAGAGGCACCGAATCGCCGGCAGTAAATGACGGCCACCCAGACCAATCTGCCTCACAGCCTTTTCGGATTTAGAATCTGGGGTAAATACTTGTTTGGCTAGTATGGATTTTGTCTACTTCTTTATTCAAACGGAACGAAATCCTATGTAAACAATGACTTACATGTATACTGTGATCTTAAGAAAAACATCAAAGCGTAAATCCGCATTCAGAGGATTTCCGTATTGTCAGTGAAGTTGATTAATTAAGAAGACAAAATTCTGTAAACTGGTCGATATAGACCGCAAACAAAATCTGATGAAATGTGACACGTTCAGCCGACACTGGAGTATACAGTAAATTGGATTTATTAATCACAGTCAGGAAGGAATTCGATAATTCCATATCGACGACATACTCCACAAATTGAATAAGACACTGCACAAAGGCCAGTTTACCAAGATAAAAGCCGAATTAAGGTATTTTTTCATAATATTACACTAAAGTGTTGATGATATTTGATGATAGTGTTGAGGAAGTAGAATCTATTATATTTTAGTATGTAGTTGTCTAGGCCGTTGATGGCTCGATCATGGAAGGCGTGTTTAGGTATACGAAGGGAGGCCACAGACAAAACACAAATTGTTGGGAGAAATCATTACACCTACAATTGAGGAACTCGAACTTGTGAGCAGTACGTCGAAGAAGGATCTGCAGTCTTACACGGCAATCACGGTCTCTGTGCCCACGAGATTTCGCCATTTTATGAAATTGAACCATTGATTTCTGTATTTGGCGTCAACTTGATTGATGTAACAGGAGTTAACTTTATTATTGATGGCAACTGTTTCTTGTGTTGAATATTGAATCTGACAGAAATACCCAGTATTACTCAGAGATCAATATCAATGTCAGCCATGTGCTTATTCAGATGTATGATACTGACGCACTCTTGTCATATTTACGGTTAAGTGCTTCTTTGAGAACAAGGCTTTCATCCAGTTAAAATTGACCGCAATCCTATAGAGGTAACTATGTGTCTGATACATGTATGTTTCTCTATGTCCAACATTATTCTAAAGGTAAAATTGGCAGCGAAGAAGCGAAAACAGAAATGCAAGAACAGATCGGCTTCCTATTGGCCCTTGGGTCTGAGAGCATGAGGACAACAAGAAGCTGTGACTGTATACATAACTGTCCATGATAAATGATAACTTTCTTGTTTTCATTTTAAAAAACGTATGTACGTATTAAGCTGTTGACCTATACTGCGTACATCAAGGAACCGGAGCTGTGCGACTAACCATGTATTTGTACATCAAGTGAATATTTTGGAAGAAATTTTAATTTTGCAAACAGCCTCCACAATAATTACATTGTGATCATGATGGATTTCTGAAGATCATTAAAACAACAGTGTCGTTTAGCTATCACCAGTGATTCCACACTCGAGAATATCATTGCGGTTGTGTATTTCGGACATATTAATAAATGGTAATCAACCGTTTTGGAATGATATACACAGAACAATTGTTCTGATCACGTTGCTTGCTTAGTACACAACATTTCACTCGACTTTTTTGGCTTACGGTTAAAAGCGACACATCGTGTTGTTTGAATGTATGAAAATCTTTGACTTGGCCATATTGGCCAAAAGTTGGGGCCGTTGTGTGTGCTGAATAACTGGTCTCTTGCTCGGTGCATACTTCCATTCTTTTTATAGTTAATGACGCCACCTTATGGGACATGGGACGATGTCATTTACAATAAGAGTTCGTCTTAAAGTTTCGTGAATGTGTGTCCTGTATAATTTACCTCATGAATTTTGTGGATTTGGAAAGAAGATAATTCGATTTGTTTCAAGTTGCTATTCTGAAGTCACCACCTTCAGCAGATTGGCGTTAATCAGATTGTCTAAGTACAAATAATAAACGAATTGTGTGGAAAACCGTTGATATTAGTCTCATGAGTTGACTAAGAGACATTTCCACGAGACGCAACATTTGGTACACAGAAAGTTCACTGCCTAATACGTAATGGCAGTTGATGTAATCGATGCAACAACTCTCCTCTCAGTTAACTTTGTCCATCTCTGATTTGTTTTAATGTATGAAAAGAGTGTGGATCAATGTTGGGTTAAGAAAAGTACACAACCGGACAGAGAGCCTTCAAGTTAAGAACAGCACAAGTAAGACCCGGCCACTGGCACCGAGTCTGGTATAGCACTGGAGAAACATTAATTAAAGAACGGCGTTATACAACAACCGAAAACACACTTGTTAACAACATTGGAAAACATATTTTGTCATAGTGATCTGTAAGACAGCATGGAAAATATTTATCAGAAAAAAATTGTTCAAGAAATAATACTGAGATTCTGGATAGTCTCTTGGCTATGACATAAAGATTATTACAAAAATGATTCGTATTCGCATTGCTTCAAATTTACACAATGTAACAAATTACCAAAGTGGGACCTATCTTAACTTACATTAAGCCATGCGCTTCCCCCAAATTTCAATAAAGCTTAAATTACAATATTGCCTCTAGTGATTGCATGAAACTTACGAGACAATGCAGAGCGAAATGTTGCCTAGGAAGTTATTACCCTATAGATGAACGAGAACCGCTCTACTCCAATTAACTTCTGTCGAGAACCAATTCTTAAGATAGATTGCGAGAATAATTTTTCACCCTTATTGGTACTCTATGATTGCGTTAAAGTTACTGACAATGCGTAAGTTGCGACGCTACTTTTACTATAGTCTAAGCTTCTGGTTGATTAATTTGGAAATCAATGCACACGTCCTCGGCGTACTCCACAAAGCAACGGCTGTGTGTAATATGTTAGGATTTAACACAGTCACGGCCGAAATCTCGATACTGTTTGGAGAACTTATTTGCTACAACTTGTCAGAAATTATTCCCGAAATAGCTATGAACTGCATCAAGCAGAAAACGTCTGTGAATCCGAAAGACAAATTAGTAACTACAATTTTATTGGTACTATAGTATACATATGGAAAAATTCGCTGCCTAAACTTGAATGACCATTCCGTGGGTCTTTGTATCTCAGTCGGTTGGAGCACTGGCTTAAAGATCCGAGTTCGAAACCCGGTAGAGTCAAGCAAACTTTTTTCTTTTTCTACAATAAAAATATAGTTTGGTTAATACATTCTCATCGTCCATTTTCATATACTGTAATGTGTATTCTTTATCTTTTAATACAAATATTTTCAGAAATTCAGTCTCATTATATTTACACCTCAGTGCCTATCCTAATAGTCATCCCAATGTCCATCCACCAGTGTGATTCTTCGTGGTTAAAGTTGTGTTTTCAGCCACATACGTATCCGGTGGATGGACTTTTATAGAACTGTTTAAAATATTTAATTGATTGTCTATATTTCAAAATAAATCTACTGCGCTATTTCTCACCAACAAGAATATGGATCATTTTTATTATGAAGTACATGTACACTATACTATTGTAAATTTACCTTATTGGTATATACACAAACCACTTCTTTAGAAAGAGTGCGATAGTTTTGTTGTCCATTTGCCTTTCTTTTCGTAAAGAAAATATATCAAGATACCAAGCCGAACAACAAGAAGATGTTGGCACAATTTCAGCAATGATTTGCAAAAAGAAATAGAATTTTCATCTATCCACAGTAATAGAAAGTAATCTGTATATTGGAGAATTGAGTTTCAAAAGACCAGATGAACCAGCGTTGACCGAACCTGATTGAACCCACACTGATGTTCGTCAGTAGGTTTTGGTTTTCGAGACATGGTCAATTAGCCGCTCAGTGGTCGTACAGACGCAGCTAGTAAGAGCCATGGAGTGGTCATTATTCAGATTTGTGGGATCTTGTGCTAAGGAGCAAACATTTCTAATGGTGCTCAGTACAGTTCATCTGCAATACAATGACGCATATCGAGCCACATACAGGAAGTCGTAATTATTTTTTTTTTAAAAAGGGAATAAGTATGCTGGGTAATTGCAGAACTAAGTCATTATGTGGACACTATGCACGCCAAAGCCATGTATTTGTACCAAAGAGGTATTGTCAGTATTAGATTGATTGATTGATTAGTGTTTTACGCCACATTCAGCGGTATTTCAGCTACGCTGTGGCGTGAATATTTTTTACA
>JAQQZZ010132426.1:2827-13693 GCA_030265115.1 Mopalia vespertina | reverse complement strand
ACTGACACCCAGTCCATCATTTCACCCTGCACTGACACCCAGTCCGTCATGTCACCCTGCACTAACACCCCGTCCGCCATGTCACCCTGCACTGACACCCAGTCCATCATGTCACCCTGCACTAACACCCAGTCCGTCATTTCACCCTGCACTGACACCCAGTCCATCATGTCACCCTGCACTGACACCCAGTCCGTCATGTCATCCTACACAGACACCCAGTCCGTCATGTCACCCTGCACTGACACTCAATCCGTCATGTCAGCCTACACAGACAACCAGTCCGTTATGTCACCCTACACATGCACTCATCCCGTCATGTCATCCTACACATACACCCAGTTCGTCATGTCACCCTACACTGACACTGTCCGTCATGTCACCCTGCACTAACACCCCGTCTGTCATGTCATCCTGCACTAACACCCCGTCCGTCATGTCACCCTGCACTGACACCCAGTCCATATGTCACCCTGCACTAACACCCAGTCCATCATGTCACCCTACACTGACCCCCAGTCCGTCATGTCATCCTACATGTCATGTCATTAGCCTTGAGCTAATTGTGCTTTACCCATGGAAATAAAGTATTTATTATTATTCCGTCATGTCAGCCTACACAGACAACCAGTCCGTTATGTCATCCTACACATGCACTCATCCGGTCATGACATACACCCAGTTCGTCATGTCACCCTACACTGACACCCAGTTCGTCATGTCATCCTATTTTAAATTAGTTATTGATACATAATTAACATCATTATTTCATTGATTCGGCATCGCGATTAAATATCTATATTGGTCCTCTTTTTTGATATAGTACCGGTATTGAGTGTTTTTAGTTAGTTCCCATGTGAAGGACAAATCAGTCCAAATAATGCGTATTTTTGTTCATATCGCCTTATATACAATCGAAGTTTTTTTCCAATTCAACGATAAGAGCAGAAAAGTCTATTGGATACCAAAATGGCCCTTTTTTGGTCTCTTTATCTTTTTGTAATATCCTCTCCTACCTAGCTACACATTCCAACAATTAAAAAATATCGTAGGAGAGTGGTTATTTGTCATAACTATTACAAATTGATACCTGGAAATACAGTCTGTCCTTGAAGACTGTACATAGTACAGCATATAAATCTGCATATACATATTTTGAATAAATGAAGAGAAAAAAAATTTGATTGATTCCACCTTAGAGGATAGGCCTACTTTGAGTATCCTTTATTTACGAATTAACTCCCTTTAATACGGTACCCTTTTGAGGTTAATGTTTTAGACAAATCCGCAACGAAGGCTCGAAATTCAAAATGGCTGTGTGTTTGTAAAATTAAGAGCATGCGATGGAATCAATGTCGGTTTAAGTTAACTAAAGTATACCCCTTTGTATTTGGCTGGGTATCGGTTGATGTATGAGATACAGTTGACATAGGCCTAGTGGATCCCACCGCACTGAAAACTAGAACACTGCCAAGCAGCCATTCGAATGACATTGCTATCCGTATCGATCAAGCCATTGTCACGGAAAATACACAACAAGTTGTTACATGTTTAGCAACCTAGAGCTTGGTCGAGGTATCTGTCAATGTAGTCTGTACAGTCTATTCCTAGAGCTCTGGTATCACGCATAGCTTTCTAGTAATCATTATGCACAGCAGTTGAGAGGCATATGCTACAACGTTTATATTACATTTTGTGACTATGGTAGATTGATCATGTACTTATAGTGGCTGACAGACGGTTACTCTCCAGGTATCTGTCATTAGCGATATATAGATAGTCTAAATCAGACACTTGTATCCAGCTGGTAGCAGTACGGTTTCGTAAGGCCTGCCAATGTTGGTTGTTTTATAGGGAAACATGAAGATGGGATATGCACTTCCTCAGAATCAACAGATAAAGCAAATAAACCAAATTTTGTTCTTGTCTGGGGTATTAAACACATCTTCGTTTTGATGATGTCACTTTCTAAAACCATGGAGGTAAAATGGAAGGAGTAACAGCTTGCTGATCGGGGCAGGTGACTGCTAGACTATCATGCTGTTCTATTGAAAACATAATAGGTTTGACTGCCAGCTTTATTCTTTGATGTACGATGATCCCTTCTGATGAGAGAGGCTAGAGATGTAATTATTCACTCATTCAGTCCGCAAAAGGGCAACACCCTATATGAGAAAAGCAAAAGCACTAAAGCAGGGGTTTACCTGGCTCCTCAAGTATTGAGGTCTTCTGGACCCCACAAAAACTAAAAGTGAGGTCCCAGTCTTATTATTGAGGGTCTACAACCATAAGTCCAGTCATTGGAGTGATATAAATTGTGGAATAGTCCGTATGATTTGGTTAGCCGTCCAAAATTTCCAATTTCGGTTTGTTTGTGGCTGCAAAATTTCTTGCAAACCATCATCTTACAATTTTATCTATCCATTTGACACATTAAAAAATTATATATATTTTCTTAAAATTTATTTTGACCTTCTACTGTTTCAAACATTGAGGTTAATATATCTGGCAAACTGTAAAAAACAGAACTCCTTAAAAAAGAGAAGCATGTAAACGCCACTTCAGATACATTCAGATATACAATGTACTAGGCTGGCCTACATGTAACCACGGTAAAATGCGCCACGATAAACTGTGCAAACGGTTTCAACCAGGATAAACCTGGTCTCCCAATTTTATTCAAGTATTATACACAAATAAAATCTTTATAACCAGTAAACCAACCTACTTTGTGGGTTAAACAAGACGCATCTGTCATAATACCAGGTTGTTGTTGTTGTTGTAGCTAAGCGTATATATACAAACCGGTGGAGGCAAGCAAATTTTTCTCTCTTCATTTATTCAAAAATATACAAATCTGTGTTCATCTAGACAAAGACTGAATCCCACAGGTATCATTATAAGGCACTACCCGGACAAAGCAAAGCACAAATGGTGCTGTTTATGCACTTTTTTAAATATAAATTTATCAAATTAATCCTATTTGGCTTAGCTTTATTACAAACTGTCAATGCTTTCAAAACATGTGCTTGAATGAGATACCAGCCCATAGAGCAGGCAAGGTCAAAAACGATTGGCTGTAGAGTCAGCCTACCAGATCGAAACTAACACAGGCCTAGGCATTCTATTTCATGCTGTTTATAGATTCACATGCACTGATGATAGGACAGTGTGGAATAAAGTGTATTCTTTTAAACACATTTCTTTCGTTTTACTGATTAGAATTCCAATTCAGCAGTTTTCCTAGCAACAAATCCTTTATTTTCCTCTATACAATTCCGCAATGTAATTCAGTCTTCATGCAATAAATTGAATTTTTGAATTGACTTTGATATGCGTCCAATGGGACCCACTGGTTGTTTATAAAAAGGGTCTGAGAAGGCAAACCTTTCATGCGTCTGTTAAACCCCTTACTAAAGGGAGGGATTAAGCTAGAAGTAGGGTGACCAAAATGGTCATTTTCTTAAGTAACTGGGTGTCCAATTTTACAGTTTCCCTATCTCCTGCATGCTAAAGTTTCTTAATAAGGGTGTCCAAATGAGGCAATTGTTCAATTCAGGGTGTCCAAAGGACAAGTGGACACCCTCTGCCTAAGTCCTTGACTAAAGGGCATTTACACAATTAGTAATCTGTGACTTCCACACTGTTGGGACATAAGATGCACACATAAGAGTCACAATTAGTGTTGTAATAAAAATGATTTTAAAAATTTAATTTGTAAAAGAAGTTCTACAGTTTTTGTACATATTTCTACATTTAAATGAATTCCCAAAATGTGTGTGTTGTTTCTTACTTGAATGATCTAGGATATTTTATTGGCAAACTGTCCACCAGTGACATGGTTTGAGTAAAATTGACTATTTAAAAACAGGAAATTGACATATTTATATAACATGGAAAAATCTTTAAATTCATCATTTCCTTCATAGACTGAACTGTGTTCTAATTACATTTAATCTCTCTTTGGCACCGGTTTAACCATTCCAGAGATATTTAAGTTATAAAAAGCAGTGGTTTTGTGTTTCCTTTCATTGCTAGCAATGTTTAACTGTTCTAATAGTTCTGATATATAGGGACTGATATACATGTAGTATGTAGAGGAAAGGTCACTTAGTAATGAACATCCTAATAAGATTTTGTCATGGTAACTGGATCAGCTGACTGTTTGCTTACAAATAAATGTTACATCTGTTTCTGTTGTAGTTTCTTTACAACTAAAGGAAATCATCATGTATTATTCAGACCAAGATGTGGCCCTCAGTGACGTGGGTGAGTCAGCTTAATGGCCACCTTCTTTAGTTTATGTTGGCTTTGGCGATTCCATTACCACTTCAACACTGGATCCTGAATGTAGTTAAAGCAAGCAAACACATAAACTGCATGAAATGATGTTTATTTACAACATTGGTTGATGAATATAATCAGAAAAATTACAAATTTTACTCAAGGGATTGACTGCTTATAAATTAAGTGGTACACCAAATATTGTAGTGGACATAATCACTGAACACCAAGATATCACAATTTTGGTTTCTAATTTGAACAAGCTAAAAGACTTATGAGTCCATCATACACCACTTGGATACATCACATTTAATAGGCGCAGTGATCGTTGTATAATACCTATCAGTTAGGCCCTCTGGCTAGGGGCAGTTTGTTGGGAAGAGTGACAATGCTGTCTTTACTTAGCACTGGAGGAAAACTAACTTTCAAACATTATTGAAATGCTTCACATCTTGGTTGTGCTGGTGTCAATTATTGTTGGAATACACCATCATCATATAAGCGAAATACCCTTAAGCACGGCGTAAAACACCAATCATCATCATCATCATCCTGTCAGTTAAAAACTTGATAACGGCAAGAGTCCTATCTATGCTGAAGAAAACAAATATACTTCCTGATATCTTCATTCCATGAATTGCCTAGGGCTAGCATGTTGGCCTACTGATCCTACTCTGATGTACCTTTTCGGTTTGAGATTGTCCGCCTCAGGTATATCAGTGATTCACATGATGTGGCTACCCCAATTAACCTTATTTATTAAGTTGGGCACCGTGTGAAGTGGACAATTCCGTATATAAGTGAAATACCCTTGAGTATTATGTTAAACCTCCAACCTAACAAACAAGCAAAATCAATCCTTGAACGTCTGTTGCTCTCCATTTATATAGATGATAAAATTTATAACAGTAGACATTCAGTTAATCAAAGTGGCTTTGGTGTAATATGAAAATAAAAATCTCCATGTCAATATTTGCATTGAATAACATCTGTGCCATGTTGTGTTATACTGTAGATTCTACAGTGACTCCGATTGAGTATGTGGCTGTTGGAGAGAGACAAAATGGCTGTCTGTTGGAGTCGGATGAATTATCTTCTCTAGATCTGATGGTCGACAGACATAGGAAGAAAGCGACAAGAGTCTTTGATAAACCAACTCTATCTAGTTCCAGCTCTGAACACTCAGATCATCATTTCAATGGTACATGTATGGAGACTTGTTTATTTATTTGGGCCTGCAGCTGGCGTTAACTAGTTAGCATATTGTATCACTGATCCCCCTTCATTGTGCCGCATAAAGGATTGTCCCCCAGTTGACCTCAGGTATATGAGGGAGTCACAGAATGTGAATACTAGGTTTCTTCTCTGCTTTACACTGCTTTAAGTGAGACAATCCAACATTACATAAGTGAAATTCCCTTGAGTATGACATTAAACCACAATCAAACATACAAATTTATTTAAGTATTTTATTAATAGTTTGTTGGCCCGCGGCTGTGGTTTAGTGGTTAGCGAGTGTGCTTATTAATCCTACTTCTATGTACCATTCGCAGGATCCAGTCCGTCTGTCCATATGAGTGGATATGGATCTAGAAAGAAATTTTTGACCTAGCATGTAGTTTGTGGGAGAAATATTACATCTCTTTGCAAGACTGTATATGCCAGTGTAAACGTAACCTAGTGTTCCTACGGTATACAAGGGAGTCCCATGAGGCGACTTTAGCAAACACGGGGATACTTTTATGAGGTAGAGTAAGATGTGGACAATCCATCATCATATTAGGGAAACATAGACACTTGAGAGTAACGTTTCAACTCCAATAACAGATACACATGTGGATTCCATATTTCAGTTAATTTTATAATCGTTGTCAAGATAAAGTGAAATATTGAATCACCATGAATCCATGTGTATCTTTTTTTGTAGTCCTAAGTTTACTCAACTTCGTGAAACTCATCAGTGGGAATAAGGCTATAAATACCCTTAGCCTTATGTCCTTTGCTTTATTTTTTAGATTCAACGTTATCAGCAAATGATTTACAGAAAATATACAAAGAATTTCAGGAAATCAACACAAAACTAAGGGTAATTATTTTGTCAAAAGATAAATTATACATCAAACTCTCTTTCTTTGCATAAGAAGTACTTAAAGGCAAATATAGAATTATAATTATTAAAACACACTGTATTAATAGTATTTTTGTTATTTTGGGATAACACTTTCTTAGTTTCTTAGTCCAGTTCAGAAAATTCTACAGAAGGCCGGGTGGCTGAGTGGTCTAGGTGACCTGCATTTACTGCTGGCGATTTGGTGCCTAAATTTGAGGGTCGTGGGTTCGATTCCTGGACGGGTTTCAACCTGCAAAATTTTCTGAACTGGAATCGGTTCAAACTATTGTTATCCCAAAATAACAAAAATACTGTTAATCTTCACTTTCTAAAAAGACACAAAAATTATTCATACTGTATTAATAATAAAAAGACCCTAAAGAATATCCGAAATGATCTTGTTTGTGACTAAATTCTAACCAGATTTAAAACTTTCATATAGTGTTGTCTTGTGTAATGTACATTCAAGTTAACTAGACTAATTACATGTTACAATTACATTATTCAAGGATAACTTTTTATTTACACTGAAAGAATTGGTATGATATACGTGTAGTTGTAAGATTGAGATTGTGTTTTGTAACAGGAAGAAAACCAGAGATTACATGATCGTGAAGAAGCAGTAAAGGAAAGAGAACGTTTGGTGGCTATCTCACAGAACAGTCTACACACAATCACTGACTATAAAATGAAACAACAATTCAGGGCTGAAGAGGAGGTACCCACTTTTTCATTCCTCCTCTCTCTATCCACTGCAGTCTAACTCTGTGTCAATATAAAGCAGATACAATGTTAGAAATTGGATTACCCGATTCAAGAAAAGTAAAATATTCAAACAACATTAAAAATTTTCTACTTGGTAATTCTAGAAGTAATAGGTTAGTTCTAGTTAATTTGTCTGCTGCCTCATGTTTATAATTATAACATCTTGTTATTAAATGTTCGTGTTTTGAGCAATTTTATGCCTCTTGCTAATTTAGACCTGCAGATAGTTGTATTTTGTGTTTATCTGGTGTGCAGGTCATATACTTCTGTGTACTGGTAATTCCCCCCTCTGGCGGCTTACCAAGACATGGGTAGATAACAAGTACCTGTTGTCAAAAACTCAATGTGAACAAATAGAAACTGAAGCTGCTTATGAGGGAAAAGTTTGCCTTATTTTGGGAAAATGCCTGTAAAAAAGAAAACTGTTAGTTTAGTTTGTCAGTAGAAACTCGCACGATTCTGTTTTGACAGAAGATGAGACTATGGATATTTCCTGGATAATTAATTTAAAAAGCCAATGCGGATAGAGCGTAGTTTAGCATAGGTACCAGTTTAAACGGCACAAACTTCCATTAAATTAAATACGGAATGGAGTTGACTTGAAGTTAAATTGTTTTTTGTACAGTTGATCAGTTGATTATTTGCTTTGATTTTTATATGGGGATATATATTTATGATAGATGACATGGAGTCTGTATAGCAACCTTTACCTGGGCACAGATTGATGGTTGCTCTGCTGTGAGCCTTTGTAACTCAGTCGGTTAGAACCCTGGCTATATTATAGCCAGAGACCCGAGTTTGCATCCCAGTGGAGGCAAGAAAGATTGTCTTTCTCTAAATTCAAAATATGTACTAGTAATTTTTATTGCAGCGCCATCAAACTGAAGTATTGCAGTTAGAGCAACAACTGAATGAAAAAACTCGACAAAGCAAACGACTTAAGGAGAATTTTGAAACATTAAAACAGGCCAATGACACATTAAGAAAAGAGGTATGTCCCCCTGTTGATCCAAAGCCATTTTTATGCTTGAAAACTAAAATCATAACTGATTTGTTATTCCTGAACGTTTGTTGTTTGTTTTTATAACAAGTGTGTTGTTAAGCAATAACATTTACCAATAAACTGGAGAAAACAATATTTGTTTATCAATGATGTACAGATAGTTTGTGTTCTGACTCAGATAGTAAAATTGTGTTCTAGACTGTTACCATTACTATTACCAGATTTAGCTTATTGTCTTTGTTTTATGTCTCAGACTATTGTGCTCTCTACCTGGTCTCTTTATTTCAGTTGGAGACATTACAGATTCAGCATGAAAAGTTGGAGCATCAGTCAACCAGTCTTCAGGGCAGGCTGACAAACCTACAGGTAATCTTAATACAGGTATCAGATATTCAGAGTAATGCCAGGACAGGCTGACAAACCTACAGGTAATCTTAATACAGGTATCAGAGATTCAGTGTAATGCCAGGACAGGCTGACAAACCTACAGGTAATCTTAATACAGGTATCAGAGATTCAGAGTAATGCCAGGACATGCTGACAAACCTACATGTAATCTTAATACAGGTATCAGATATTCAGAGTAATGCCAAGGCAGGCTGACAAACCTACAGGTAATCTTAATACAGGTATCGGAGATTCGGTGTAATGCCAGAGATTCGGTGTAATGCCAGTGCAGGCTGACAAACCTACAGGTAATCTTAATACAGGTATCAGAGATTCAGTGTAATGCCAGGGCAGGCTGACAAACCTACAGGTAATCTTAATACAGGTATCAGAGGTTCAGAGTAATGCTTTTAAACATTTGAAGCCTGATAGAGTTTTATTTGTGAGTCAGGGTAATTTAATGTTCACATTCCATCAATTATCAGTCACACATTTTTACCTGATCTATATTTTATGAACTCTTCTCATATTCTGATTGCGGAGGGTTAGGAGGGAGTTTCCTGTTGACCTGGAGTCAGGGGGCAATATAAAGCTGATCTGTTTGTGATGTCTTAGTATTATGTCCTGTTATTGTCCTTTTTTTGTTTCTGTTGTTAAATATGATGTTAAACCTCAATCAAACAAACAGACATATTCTGATTAGATTTTGAGACCATTTATACGAATAGGTTTTCATTTTGCAAGTTCATTGGCATTTGTTTTTGGGCTTGATATTTGTCCAGTACCGACTTTAAAACAATGAAACCATAAAGAGTGAGTGTTTTGGTATAATTATTGTCAAACTTGATGACACATGTTATAATTCAAACAAATACGTGTATAGCCCTATCCACAGTGTGTGACTACCTGCTGGCTTTAAGAAATAATGCATTCAAAAAGTAAAAGAGAGCTATCTAGATGTGTTAATGATAAAGATGTGTATAGAAACAAACAAACATTCAACACATTAGCTCAGCTTTAATGTTGATAAGATTCTCAACCCCCAAACAAAGGTTGCTAGGCTAGTGAAGTAAGCACTACTTCCAGTCCCTCTAACAGACCAAAGTTTAAAAACGAAGCTATTTTCCATACAAACGAAAGATAAATTGGAAGAAAATAGTTTAGTTAATAATTATATACTACATCAGCCAATTTTTGTGGAATGGGAAGACATATCCTTTCTAGGTTTTCATTTTTTTATTTGGCTTTACTCTTAAAACGTTTGGTTTTATATGCTGCTGTTTAAGTACTGTACATTTCTTCGTAATAAGACAATTCTCATGTATTTTTATCTTGATAAGACACCTTATCTTGCAGTGTGTCATTCAAAATTAACTTTTTACAACATTGGGATATAGATTTAAATGTCCAAAAACATTAAACAAATCTTAGTTTCCAACAATTGAAAGGGGATTTTTGTTGTTTGATATTTACTAAATCAATAAAAATCAATTTAAAATAGTGCAAAATATAACACATTTGATTGGTCAGAAACTAAATGACATAAGGAAAAAGTCATTGTTCAATCCCCATACAGATGCATCAAAAGTTTGATTTTGAACACTAGCACCCCCTAGCTGGAAGATCTTAATTAGCATGATATTTATAAATTGAAAGATAATTGTTTGTCATAATTTAACACAAGTAGCTTTATTCATAGAACACATGAATTCATTGTCACAAATGACCACAACAGACCAAAAACTTAACAAGTGTTGCCTTTTAAAACTGTTAAGTTGTGAGTGAAATCCTTCCTCATGTTAGATTGTTGCTGTTACAGAGGAAACAAGAGTTGACCCAGAGACAGTCGACAGTGTATGGTCCTTCCCGGACCCAGGCCCTCATCACTGCAGATGATAAACAAGTCAAACTACACAAACATAAAGACACAGCTGTTACAAGAACAGCAAAACCAAGGGTAGGACTGCTGTGTCTATTTATGCACGTCTTTGTTTGTTTAGTAATCCAAAAGTTCTTTGATTTTTGATTTTTGAGCCCAAAAATTGGATGCCACTAATCAGCCAGACTTTATATCTTTATTCCATCTACCTTTTTCACCAGTCACCCTGAGTTTGTTATTCATGCCAGAGTCAAGACTGTGGACAGGATTTTGTTATCAGTCAACAAGACTGTGGACAGGATTTTGTTATCAGTCAACAAGACTGTGAACAGGATTTTGTTATCAGTCAACAAGACTGTGGACAGGATTTTGTTATCAGTCAACAAGACTGTGGACAGGATTTTGTTATCAGTCAACAAGACTGTGGACAGGATTTTG
>JAQQZZ010132415.1:0-13694 GCA_030265115.1 Mopalia vespertina | reverse complement strand
TGAACATGGGTGTGTGTTTTTTTCTGGAGAATAGTAGTATGCACAATGGTCATGTGACCAGGAGTGTGCATTTTGGTTATGCCACCAGGAGTGTATTATGGTCATGTGTTAGTTGCTTGCCTTATGGTCATGTGACCAGGAGTGTATCATGGTCATGTGACCAGGTTTTTGCATGATGGTCATGTGACCAGTTGTTTGCATCATGGTCATGTGACCAGGAGTGTGCTCTATGACCATGTTTATTGGAGTGTACACTATACTGGTGTAGCCATGGCCTGGTTGCTCGAAGCGCTATTAAATTTAATCCACTATTAGATGACGTCACGCCATGTTGTAGGTCTATCTCTTACCCGGTGTTAGTGATTTAAGCTGGTGTTAGCGGCTAATCGTCTTTTGAGCAACCGACCCCAGGAGTACATATGTCCATGTGATCAGGAATTCCTTATGGTCATGTGACCGGGACTGAAGAGTGTGTGTGTAGATCATGTAACTAAAAGTGTGTACTATGATCTTTTAATTAGGATTTTCAATTTGGATGATATTGCGAGGATTGTGTACTTGTCTTTTGAACAAAGTGTGCAATGCAATGATATCACTTGGGGTGTGCATTTTAGGCATGCTACCATGAAGTGCACTGCAATCATGAAACTTGAGGCTCGTTCAGTAGACTGAATACTCGTAATTGTTTGGGCCAGTTCCAGTGCTGCAGAGCGACAGCAAACTTTTCCATCTTGTATTGAACAGTCTTTAGGCCAGTGTTTTATTTCCATGTTACCATGGTTATGTTTCCAAGAGTGCTCCTGTTACCAGCTTTGAGAATTGAGACACTGTTTCCAGGGGTGTGGACTTTGGCAATGTTACCTAGAGTAAACAATCAGTCTACAGGAAGGTCAATGGCCTAATTTCAAAAACATTTTTCACAAATATTTCTTAAATATTGGCATAATTGACTACATGAAATGTAACAGTAATTCACATTTGGCTTGTTTTGCAAGTTGCCTGTATATGTATATGGTAATCCCAAAAACTACCAAAGTAAAATGCAATAAATTTGTAGTTCCACTTAACATATACGTTTAGGTGCATTGTACATTATGGAATTCAGAAAGGGACTTGTGGTTATGTTGTTTGGGTGGACTATCCCAAATGAAAATTTTGAAGGTCCAAGGGTCGCATAATGATAGGCATCACAATTGCTGTGGAATGCAATTAAAAATGCAGCCTGCTGCCGTGCCTTTAGTGGTAAACGAGTGCACTTACTAATCCTACAGGATCGAGTCCATCTGTCGACCATCAGGTATATGAATGAGTCACATAATGTGGCTCTGGCAATCGAGGGCGGTTTTTACGAGTTTTTTTTCCCAGTTTTCCACCATAATTAGGTAAGGAACAGTGTGAAGCAGACAATCCGATAGGATGGAGGACCGGCGACATCTAGGCTACGTCAAGTTGAAAGTAAAAAAAACAAAACAAGATAGGATAATTTGAATACGGGAAGAAAGACAAATACTATATATTATTATATCAAATTATTTTATTTCGTCGTAAGTAAAATAAAAGCCTTAAATTATCAAATATTTCACTAGATCGCCAGAAAGTTGTGGCCTCTTCAATAAATCAGATATTGGCGTTCGCCATGCTTACTTCGGGCATGTGATGCTCGTGGTCACAACAATCTACCGAGTAAGCTTTGGTAGTTAAGAATATACATTTAGTTTGATGCTGATTTTCTGAGGAAAAAGGCCACGTTGATATTTACAAACTATTCCACTTAAAATCACAGCCAAACGTACAACAATTGCCTACTTAAATTTATGTATATATACACTGCACCAATTTTGTGACCACTCACAATATATTTAAGTATATACATTGTACTTCACAGTACAGAACTTTAGTCATGGTTTGGAAAGCCAATTTTACGTGTGTGTTTAAAGTAAAAAACAAGAAATAAAATCAAAAAGATGACCTGGATCGACACTCACAGTATGTATTACTTGAAACAATCGTCCACAGTTTGAGCAAATGATCTCTGCTATACTCTCACTAACCATTGATTATATACAATCCTTTCTTTTAAGGAATATCCATTTCTCTAGGATTGACAGAACGGTTTACTTTTAAATATCAAATTAAAATCCTTGATTACCAGTTTCTGGTCTAAATCGTCATACAGAGTCTAATTGGTTCTTACAGAGTTGTTTTTCAGACAGCCAGTTAAACACACAAACAACATAAACAACTGCAGCTTGAAACGCCCCAAATGACATGGCATTATGGATTTCCATCGTTCTGGCCATCCACAGAAAACCCCTCGCCTTTTGTCAGTGGATACAATGAATGAAAACAGAGATAGGCGCTAATGATTGAGTGTAACTCTGTTGATACATTAAATTATATGGGTTAGCGTTGCATTGCCTGCTCATAGCTAGGAGGTTGGTCATCAGGCTTGTTTGAATACATAGAGCTTCCAAGGTCGGTAGTTTGAGGTTGACTTCTAAACGGACGTTGAAAAACCGATAGGTCTGCGTTCTGTTGATATTCATAGGGGTGTGGTTGATATGCAGGAGGACCGGTAAATGGTATATTTCTAGGATCCCCGGGTGGGTAGTGATACCCCTGTGTGCCTTCTCGAGGATAATCTGCAAATTGTGCATATCTTGGCTCTACCGTTAATGGTTGATATCCATGATTATTCACAGGCATTTGATATTGTGGAGCGCCCCCTGCAGGTGGATATCCAGGATGTGTGACTGATGGTTGTCGTCCATTAGTATGCGTTCGGTGCACACCTGGTGGTCGTCTGGCTGTTGTCGTCGTCGTCGTTGTTGTTATTACTGCTGCAGTCACAGTGGCACCTTAAATAGCAAGATTTAGTTACTTGACAAAAGTTGAAAAACACAAAAACATACAATGATCTATAGATATCCTTAATAAAATAAACCGTACATAACTTCTAGAAATTCACTGTCGAACCGTTTAATACCTAAGGCAAAATATCAACAAAGACCGAGCATCTAGAGAGGGGGTGGACAACATACCGAGTAATTGAGCAAAAACAACCCCCAGACCATGTTCAAAGCCAGGGGCCTATATCACATATATCAGAAATGCATCTACATCGCGACTGCGCAGCAAAAGGGGCTGTCTAGATGAACAGATTATTTTCGGATCCAGGAGTAGAGATCTATATATACGATGCATTAGACATAACGTGTAAAAAAAATAGTTTTTGTAAAGTACAGGAGCCTCAACAAGCACAGTCACAGTGATGTAGTCACGGGGGTGAAGATTTAACCAACACAAAAAGGACAAACGGCTCGACCGTCGTTCTTTTCCAGTTCACTCTCGCATAGGAGACCATCCTGGGTTTCACCAACAGGTGGTTTACAAACCGCCCCGAAAATCGTGTTACCCCATACAGGAATCTCCTCCATCGGTCCAGAAGAGATTTCAGAGCCTGACTATGAAGCACAACTCACAGGTACGACCCCGTCGACCCGGTTTCAATCACTAGCAGCTCGCTGCTCTTTTGGTAGTTTTGATCGTCCGTATGCTAAATTACCCGAGATTTTTGTAGGCGTCTTTCTTTCGTTGGGTTTATCTCTGTTTCGGCTACCCTTTTTTCTCGATATATATTTTTAGGGGCAGACCAATTAGAGAAGGGATGGCCGAAAATATATAAAATTTACCCTTCAAAATCTAGAGCTACCTCAATCACAGTGCCAGCAACCTTCCAAAGCACGACTATGTGGTTCCAGAATGCCGTAGCCGCACCACCTTCTCCAAGAGAATGCGCTAGACAGCAGCCTCGTGTCGTACATCGCCTTTGTCGACTACTTGGCTAGAAACCTGGATCACAGCCACATGTGCAATCTAGAAGGGCTTCCGACGTTTGTCGACGACCTATACGTTTTCGGCTACCTCCGCAGGGAAGAGTGTGTAGCCCGTGGCGGGCATCTCTCTTGCAAAGCTGGATAAGAATGCGTCGTAAAAACCGTAGTCGCACGGATAGGCCCTAAATACCATATCAGCCGCGGACACATCAAGCCAACATTATCCACACTCTCGCGATCCGAAAGATCACTCAAGCGAGTGCAATCCAGACGACGATCGGAAGGATCGAGTCCGCCACCGACATCAAGGCACAGAAGAAGTGACAATAGATTTAGTCTAGACCGGTTTATTGGTGACCGTGGTCGATGCCACCGAAATCCTCATGGATGAGTTCTAAACTCCAATCTAGTTGCGATTAGACATTACGATTCTGCCTAACACCGACAGCGTAGGTTGCGTACATAAATTAACTATCTTGGAATCCTGCTACTTCATATGGACTATACAATTCTTTTCTATACTATACTTAATAACGGAAATTCATTTATTGACACTATGTAACAATAAAAAGACAAGTGATTCATTAAAAAAATTGTTCATTCCTTGTTGCTTTGCCGATACGAACCGTCTGGTCCCCTCGACGTTCTTACCATCCATGACCGCAGTTTACTGGGTCTGGCGGGCGGTAATATACCAAACGATTGGTACGCCTAATAGCCTTCTCTTGCTGGTACCAGTTGACCAAGATGGAAAACCAAGACAGAGAGAGGAGATCCCAACCTACGGCCACGTCCTCGAGAGGAACGCCGAGAAAGATAAATATGCTCGTCCCTGGATATTTTCGAGTAGGCAAGGCCCACTCTCCAGTGACTCTCCGTGCATCCGCTCATTAATGAGATTGCCTACGTAATGTTTGAAATTGTGGTTTTAGGGCCGCTTCCCTGGTATGAATTTTGCGGCTCTTTTGTATTTATATACCCTCTACCCCTGGTTCCCAATAAAGTTTGTTCACCCCCGGGGCTCCTATTTTTACGCATCCGCGGCGTAGATGATTAAGTTAGTTTTTCATCTCTCTGAACACCCGGTGACATATAACCCTGGCTTTGAGCATGGGCCGACAATTGTTTTTGGCTCAATGGATTAGTATGACCCCCTTGTGGCTGGCAGACTAAACTTGGCAATAAACAGGATCTATTAATCATTTCAATTTTGTATACTTCTTTCAATGCAATCATTATTCAAAACCACATTTTAAATATTCTCCACTGTAAATCTGTGGGTATGAAACATTGCCAAAGAAAAACGAGCTCGTTAGCCCTGGGATATATAAAGGAATTATATATCCCAGGTTAACCATACATAATCCAAGTTTTATTGTCAGAGTGAAGACCGCTAAAACATCTGACTATGAATTTTTTAATATAAATCTCTTCCCTTTCATAATAATCATCGATCCTTAATCGCGTTATAGCCTAAATCTCGTTGTAGTCTGTATGGAAACGCTATACTTTAGTACTGATTATAGGTTAAAAGAATTCCTTCACGCATCGGTGCTACCGCTTTATGGGGATCCGTCTGGTTATCTAATGTTGGTTCGATTGGGAGTTTTACACCGTTCTTAATGCCATTTCACTCATATGACAGCCTGCCAGCCAAAAAGGATGAACTAAATCGGTCTAGATATGGAGGTTTTAATAAAATAAGGCCTGAAATCCGACCGGCTATGTAACAGTATGAAATATACAGGTCCCACAATAACATTTATGAAGCGACCTCATATATGTGGAAATATATGCTGATCCATACATGAGCTTGTTTCAGGTTGATATTCATGAAAATGAACGTTGGAACCTAGACAGATTTGGATGACGTTGATCTGCATAGGCTGTACACGGGGAGCTTTCTTGTGGATAATCAACATCATGTGGATATCAAGGCTTTTATTAAGCGAACTAAAAAGAAGAATAATAAACATATTTTTTTAAGAATATTGTGCTTACCATTTTGTGCGGAGACTCTGCAATTTGAGCGGCGCACACGGGCTCTGTTCCGTAGAAAGGCTGCACATATTAAGGCCGTGAAGACAACACTGAGTCCGAAAACTATCCCTATTGTTGAACCTACTGATAGAGTGCCACCTACAAAAGACAAATAACAACTGTGATCTGTTTTACTCTGGATAATGATGACTACAACTGCGCAAGGAGAAAAACGGTTATTATTAGCTGACTGGTAATGTTTTTTTTAAAGATTCGATTGATAGCTTTTTAAATTGATGCATCGAAAACCCTCATGAATGACTGATAATATGGTTAAAAGAACATTTGGGCATCATTTGCAGTAAGCAATGGACGAGGATAAAAAGCGCCAAAACGAAATTTAGAATCCTTGTTTTTTTTGTTTGTTTGCTAAGTTTTGTGGTGACAAACTTTGACTGCATGGTTGACAGTTTGGAGAATACAAAGACAGATATCCACCAACCTTCTTAAGTATTTATGATCATTAAAAGATAGCAAATGTAACGAATGCCTACCTCTGTTTCTAATTTTAATAGTGATATCTGCTTGACTTCTAAATGTAGAACTTCTTGTCAGGGTGATCTTGAGGTAGGTGTCAGCCTTATTTACCTTGGATTCTGATGGCGAATTGAACAGATCATAGCTACCCTGTGTATAACAAACAGTTAAATCTGATTATATTATCAATCATGAATATACTCAACTCTCTTATTCTTCCATGTCGTATCTATTGTGAATGAACAACGAGTAGATACATGCATATCGGTTTCAGCATTAAGCAATGTCTTATTATCTACGATAGGTGTTCACATTCCGTTTTCCCTTTCTGTATTCTCTGTGACATAATGTCCCCGTTTACAAAACTAAAATATTTCAAGAAGCCTGAAAATGGTGTAAATTATTCAACACTTAAAATACCATTGAAGCTTACATTGGAGTTATTCTTTAGAAGCCGCTATTTATTGTGATTTCAGGCAGCGTTTTCTATTAACAATTCATCTCCCAGTTTTTGTTTTTGAAAGTTTAACCGATTGAATGCTCGCATCGCTTCTTTCTTACTACGCTGGACCTCTTCCTAGCCTTTGAGCTTTCCGGTCCAGAGTTTGTTCGGGAAGTTAGAAGTAAGAAGCGATGTCCAGCTTTCCATCGGTTCACCAAAAGCTGGAAGGTGAATTGGGACCAGACCAACATAGTTATATGTGTGTGAAATTTATTCCTTGTTCAAAAAGAGCTACATCTTCTTCTGTCATTAATCATAGTTTGGCTCCCATTGAATCGTAGAAATAAACAAGTTTATAAAACATAATTTTATGCGACGATTTCTCTTTAAGCAACTAGAGCAATTCTACGCCAGCACGGACAATGCACACATGACAAACCTCTGCAGTGTAGAAGTTCGAATCTTTTGTGTCCAGCCTTAGCACTGTCCCCATGTCTGTTATGGAAAACGTGGTAAATTGGTAAGACAATCTTTCATCGCTATCCTCGGCTCTGAATATCATAGAACAGGTGAGATTGTTGGACTTCCAGTCATTACTTTTGATGTTAACATACAAGGTATCGCTTCGATACACAAGTCGATGATAATTCCTTGCCTCGTTTGCACACAGATCCAGAAAGCGAACTATTTAAAATCAAGACAACGGCTACATTTATATTGGTTTATTATGAATGAAAAAATGAAACACAACAGTAACAAACGATTGATGATGTGTTTTAAAATATGAACACTAAGAAAAAATGGAACACGAATGTTAAGTGGTAACATTTTAGTTTTGTTTGTATACATCCTAAGTGTAGCTTATAACCAGCCATAACTATCAGATCATATTTATGCAGTTGTAGTGTTTATGAACACGCACCTGCCGTTGTTATTTCTACCACAAGGGACGACCAACCAACTTGAATCAAAAGAAACCATGAAAAGTTTTGTTGAAATATCCTTAAATCCTTACATGTGGATGTAGATTAATTAAAATCGATGAATCGTCTTTTGTTCTAGATAAACTCCCAGAGACAAGTTTCTTAATAAACCTTAATCACATGTTGTGTTATGGGTAACCTACAGACATCTCGAGAGAAGGTAGGCTTAATGAGTATTAATATGGTGTATAAAGTATAGTTTAAATTGTAACCAACAAGATATTCGGTATGGGTTAGGAATAAATCAGCCTACAAATTAATATTTCAGAGATATAGAGATTAATCAATGAATATATCCGTTTAAGAGAATGAGTGTTACAACCTGTGTGATACAGAACGAAGTTTTGCCTTAACAAGAAGGCCCTTTATGTGTGGGTCCTATCTTTAAACTAAGACATAGTTATCCAACAGAAACGAACACATTATTAATATGATCATGAGGCATGTGTACCCCACGCTGGACCCTCACTAAGTAAAAAAAGTAACAAACTTTAAGACTCTTGTCTGGTCCTTTACATTCATCTAACAGTAGAAAGGTTGTTTACATTGAGTGGGGCTATAGAGGAGTGGGGATAACTCTTATCTTGACATTGCTGTTTTACGTTTAATTCAAAATTAAGCAGTAAGATATTTTGAAAAATTTCCTGAATTGTTAAGTTTTTAAACAACTTATGGACAGTCACACATACTAAGACTTTTTTTACACGCTTACGTTAATTAAAGTCCTTGATGTCAAATATGTATAAAACATTTCATTTAATAATAAGTCTGTTTTTTTTTAAATGTTAACAAAATCTGAAAATACTATTGTATTTTTCAGATTAAACAAAATGTTTTTCTATCGAAAGTCTGTTTATATTCATATATAATAATAATAATAATAATATAATAATAATAATAATAACTTTAGTTAACAAGAAAAAATTACAGTCACATTTAAAATTTGCCTTTCCCTGTAGTCCTAAATAAATAATTTTTCATCAATTTCATAAACAAATGCATATTATTTTAACAATTAAACATGAAGACATTATATAAATAAAAAATAAATAATTTGTAAAATCTAGAATATATATTTTTAAAATATAGAGGTTTTACTTTGTATGTGAAAGAAATCCTGTAATAATTTGGTAATTTTCTTTACTTTTAAAAGACATCTGATAGATTTCTTATCTAGCTAACTATACCTATTTGTTAACAAAATAAATCTTATCTTACATAGGTGAATATTTTGTTCTTATTCTGGCTTATAACAGAAGTTCATAAAATTGTAAGAAATGTCAGTAAATGCAGGAATGGTGACCCTCAGGAGAAGAGGTCATCAGATCACTATCACCAATTGTTGTCTGTTCAGCTACGAGAGTGTTTTCCTGAAAATCATGAAAAACGCTGTGAATAATATGTACTTTCTGAATAAAACAGGAATTATTTTATTTCTGAATATTTTTGGAGAAGTTTAAAATGTATTATTACTGCAAGAATTCACCTATCAACACACATATATGTATATTATTAAGTGTTGGGCCTGTAACCCAAAGGTCCCGGGTTCGAATCCTGGTGGAGGCAAGCAAATTTTTCTCCCTTCATTTATTCAAAATATGCTATTAGGTAAAGTGTAGGCCTACTGTTAACCATGGAGATAGTTTTTACAAGCTTTCCTGTTGGTTCTGCTCCAAATATTCACCAAGCAAACTGGCCATAAATGAAATGCCTTTAAGTAGGACGTTATATACCAGTATATTAGCATATTTACAGCTGATATTGTTGTGAGAAATGTGTGTTTGGGTCAGAAAGGGCTTTCTTTTATTACTCCTACAATCGCCATCACATTTGATAAAGAAACTTTCAAAGAAACCATAAATTACATAAAAATTGATAACACTTTTGATAAAAACAAATTATCGCATTTGGTAGGCATAAAAGTTTTATAACATCAAGTGCGATCAATTTATTCCCATTCCTTATCTACCAAATGCTTTTTAGATTCGTTAATCCTATAAAAACAATGTAAGATTTGGTTTTATAATTTATTCCCATTTCAAAACTTTCAAATGCTTTTGAAATTCCTTATTCCGATGAACTTTTAAAAAAATATCTTTTTATAGTTTATTCACTATTCTTAATATCTTAGAAATGCTTTTTACATTCTTTAACCTGACCTTGTCTCATTCCTTGTTCACCAGGTATGTTTAGGTTCTTTATTTTTTCACATTATTTTGAGATTTAATTTCCACTAACTATTATTCCAGATATTTTTTTAGAGTTTTTACAAAAGTAATCCTTTTGTTCATTAATAGGAAAACCATACAGGTTAGTCTGTTGAATTGGAGGTTAAACCACGCCCCTGTTTCCGGCTCTTAAAAGCCCCTTTGGGTAATCTGGAATGCCCTTTATACTCTAATTTTATACTTATTTAAATATACTGTAGGGGTTGGAACAGAGCTACGTGTTCCCTGGTGCTCTAAGGGGCAAAACCAACCCGATCAGTTTGGGGTGTTTTTGTATTGTTTCATGTTTCTTGCCAGTGGAGTCAAAGGTGATTTCCTTCTCCCATTTGGCTGGCACATGGTCATATGAGTGAAATAACCATAAGTTCTTTAATTTTAACTCCTGTATGGATCCCAGCCTGCAAGATTTTCAAAACTAGTATCGAAATCTAAGACATTGTTATGAAGGTTGTTTTCCCATTTTTTCAAGCACATGAATACATTTAAAAACAAACAAACCCTTTGCAAAAAAATACTATAGTATTTTTTAAATTATTTTATTAAAGTTGAGTCAATTGCACAAAAAAGTAATAAGTTTATGCAGATTAACATTTCACAATGCATCTATTTACTATTACAGTACCATATGGTTTAACGATGACAGATATATTTTTAGAATCTCTACATGTAGTAACAAGTATTTTTTGCCCTGGTCGATGTAAAGAGCAAAGGTTTGATCCCTGGTGGAGACAAACATTTTTTCTCAACATATTTTACATACAAATGTACTAGTACCTAACTTTTATGCACAAGTAGTGTAATTATGAAAAACGATAACTTCATTTTGACTCAAATTTTAGGCATGCAGCAAATTTTCAGTTTTTTAGTTTCATTTATATCAGGTTTTATAAGTAATTTTTATTATTCATTGTCACTTTCTCCTGACTATGGCCTAATAAATGTTAAAATATTGAATCAAAATTAAGTTATTGTTTTTTTTTTAATTGCACTATATATTTATTATGTTAAACTTTAAAATAAATATACATAACTTTAAATTCATTGTAAAAATAGTTTATATACGTTGTTAAAATAGTTAGAATAATTATGTCATAACTATTTCTGGAGTACAAAACATGCCATTATAAAAATATTTTTAGCTGACAACACAACAGGGGACAAAGTCAGAAATAGAAAATGGACATTTGTGACAAATAGTTTGTGGGTATGACAAATACTCCTCCCATTTCTTCACAGTGGGTGTTGAGATTTAGTAGGTTAGGCTTGGTTAAGCAAGCAGGAACTACCTACAATTTACTGTGACATTACCCCTTATATATACACAAACCATACCAGATAATTCTTAAAACTTTAACAAAGTATAATTTCGTTTGACGAAATTCTCTCCATTTTTACAATGGGGACCATGATTCTAATTTCTTTTTTACCCTTCAATTTCAAGTTTCACAAATTTTCAATGACAATATATTTAGAGTAAAATCAAACTTTCCTATTCACAGCTAAAATTAACTTTCTGAATCTGCATTAATAATATTTTGATTGAATTTTTTTTTATACCTATTATTCTGGTTATTCAAAAAAGTATGCTCATAGAAGTCAGCCTACTTGACCAATTTGTTGTTGTTCTTGATTGCAATTTTAAATAGATGTGAGTTAATTGGTCAACAACATTTTTTTGTAAATTTATAGTTCAGAATCTTAATTTTTTATTGAGATAAAACTCTGGAAAGAAACACATTTTTGTATTACAGAATAACATTGTATTCCCACTTTAATGATGTACATGTATGTAGCCTTTTATCCAAAATTTTACCTGTACATTACCTGCATAGGATTTTTTCTGGTATTTCTGGTAGGTCACTGTAAATATGAGAGGGTTGGATGAGTTACCTACCTATATCTACTCACAGCACCTCCATATAACATGGGGGCTGTGACACTTAACTGACTCTCACATGTAATTGGAAGGGCAAATTTTATGACTACTTAAACCCTGTAATTTGGCTTATGTTGAAGTTTCCAACAACACCTAAGCTTGTATGGCCAGTATGATAGATAGCTAGTGTATCTGTGACTTTTGACAGATTTTATGGGGTGTGTTCAGCTTGTGTATTATAGCCTTACTTGGACCATGGTGTCAATGTTTCCTATGAAATTAGTATTACCAGAGGTTGGCACAGTTGGAGTGTTGAATATTTTATAGATCTGCTTTATAAATACTCAGATGTCTGCCTGGAAACCAAGTTACATTGTGTAAGGAATTCATGGAGTTGATATGGGATTTAAATATGGACATTTTTGAAAGTTTGTTTCTGTAAAATCCTAGGAAAATAATACCAAAGCAGCTTATTCTGAATATAAAAAAGGAACAAGTCTATGCCTATATTTACCTACTGAAAACAAGCTGGATAACATTTGGAATATTTATACATACCTGGTTTAAAGTTGGATTTGGTCACCAGTTGCTGTCCTCACACCTTTAGAGTGGATTAATAGTAGATGTGTCTTAATAAGGGATTATAATACCAGTTTACATTAAGCTTTCATGCTTTAAAATTTTGCCAGCTGGTAATTCTTATTTTTGACAGTAATTTAGAAAACAACAAGGATCCCATGCTGGCACCTTGCAGGATGCCATAAAGCCAAGGAAATTGATCTCAAGCCCAGTAATCTGCTATTTACTCCTGCAAATTACTGATAACAGCTTATTTTGGAAACCAGTTGTGGGAAAACTGGACTACTTTCACATCCAGCTGAGTTTTGGATTTAATGTTCAACATGTAAAGCCGTAACAACAGTCTTCCATGCCATACAATGATCGAAATTGAAATGTGATGAACTTTAATTTTTAATAGTTAAGAAGCCTTGGAATATACAAATTTATTCACAGTTGTATCTCAATTTGTTTACATTTATGAGATTTATATTTCATAAAAAAAGTTTATGGATTTTTCAATATCGTTTCCTGGAAATGTCAAAGACAGTAGTACTGTATTGAGGAATGATATACTTGGAATAATGAACGGGAAAGAAAAACCAGTGTTACGCCGTGCTCCACGACAATCTGTTGAAAGGTCAAAGAAACAAAATGCTGACTCTAAACTTCACTATCGCTCAAGTATTTACCTCAACTTAGGTATGATATTTTGCTTTTCGTTCAAATTCTGTTCAGATTTTTTTACCAAGTATTTAGTTTAACCAATCTTGATATATTGTTTTTAGCATTTATAGTTTCATAAATCTATTTGAAGTTGTAGTTAAGTTCAATGAATATTGATATGCATAAACTAAGTTTTTCAGTATATTCTAGCATAGTGTTTTTTTACAACAGATTTTATATATCTTATTTTAGATTTAGATTCTATCTACCATAGCCCTCTGGTTAAGGACAGTTTCTTTGAAGTGTAGCAATTATGTCTTTACTTAGCAGTGTAGGAAAAGATTAAATTTCCAACTTTCTAAAAACACTTCACATTTTATGGTTGTGCTAGGGTCAATTATTACTGGAAAACACCCCCATCATAATACCCTTTAGCATGGCATAAAACACCACTGTCATAATACCCTTTAGCACGGCATAAAACACCACTATCAAGATACCCTTTAGCACAGCATAAAACACCACTGTCAAGATACCCTTTAGCACAGCATAAAACACCACTGTCAAGATACCCTTTAGCACGGCATA